>JAJOOR010013337.1:0-43639 GCA_036250505.1 Solanum acaule | reverse complement strand
CCCCCCCCCCCCCCCCGGGGGAGAGTAGATGCCTAACCTCTTTTTTAATTTTAATTCACTATGAAATTCAAAATAAAGTCAATCATGTGAGTTTTTATATTAAGTAATTTCAAATTATTTTAACGGAAAATGGTCTAAAATGCCCTTAAACAATGAGATCTGGTACAATATTGCCCTCCATCCACCTAATGAGTATGATCCGTTAGACATAAGGGTATTTTTGAGCCAAAAGGTGGACGGCAGGGGTATTTTAGGCCGAAAGGTGGATGAAGGGTAATTTTGTACCAATTCAAGTACTTGAGGGGTATTTTAGGCCCTTCTCCATAAAAAGAATGCTCATGTTTCAAATAAAAACAACATATAACATATCAAAATTGATAAGAGAAAATCATGTAAGCATTGTCATGACCCAAAATCTCAGGTCATGATGACACCTACTAAATTCTACCAATATATAAGCCAATTCTTAGCTTGTTATAAAAGTAACGGGTCTAGGGAGTGAAATTACTTACAAGAGTGAAATGAAAGATAGATAAATGAAATAGCAGCAGAACTTGGTGATCATCGGTACAAAACCACCACAAGGACTGAGTACAGGACTAGACATACACAATATCCAAATTGTCTCAGGAATACAATAGAGCAGTCAAAATACATAGGAGATGAGTCGGCTTCGGATGCCAATAATCTCACCCTCAATCTCTGAATACAAACTGCAACTAGCAAGAATCAATAGGGACGACTAGAGCTTAGATTTGCATGAGGGAAAAAAGATGCAGAGTGTAGTATCAGTATCAAAATAATGGTTACCCAATAGACATCATAGGCCTATCAAGCTTGAGATTGCAAAAGCATAAAAAATGCGAGTAAGTAAAACAGTAACTAAGGCGATAAGAGGGAACAATAACAGTAAAGCAATTCATATACCACATAAGGAGAATCTTAAGCGAGTACCAAAGTAAACAAAGCTAACTATAACCCAACTGGACCCCAATAAGTCCAAAATGTGCATACAAGAGACAAGATAGAGAGAATAATCTATAAGCTCGAGGAGTGCACACAAGAACTAACATGAGTAATGAGCAATACAAGGAACAACTATGAAACAGAGATGGAACTCAAGCGAGGATTCTCCCAGAACCTAACATCGGGGAGTCACAAAGTAGGTATAGAATCTGACTTCAGGATATATAGCCATATGAAGTCTAGCCTGTGACATCCGATAGCCACAATAAGAGCAAGACTCTCCCGGAATCTTACATCAGTTTAGCATAAGTCAAAACTACCCTTCCAAAAATTTCATATCGGGATAGCTACAATGGGACCTAGCCTCACCCGAAATCTTAACTTCAGGATAGCAACAACAAAACCTGTTGTCTTCCAGAAATCTTATGTCGATAACGAAACATAGCCTCTCCCGGAATCTTACATCGGGATAACTAAATGGAAGGTTGATCATTCCCGGAATCATACATGGGGAAGATCGATCCACCACACAATAACAACAAGTCAACAAATATCCATTCACGGATGCCAACTGGTTCCTTAACAGGCTTCAACGATTTTAAGCTGCAAATCCATCAAAATTGAATTTTCCAAGGAATGTATGCATACAAGAGAATTAGGGCCTAAAATTCCCTTGATTAGCATCAAAACAGACTAATAATTCATAAATTTGAGTCCAATGAATTGATAAAATACCAACTCATCAATAATACTTACTTAATTAGTATGCATTAGTGTTGTACTTGTCGCACTCTCGTGTGAGTTGAACTGTTGCCATGTTGGTGGAGGGAACAATGGTTGTCATACCAGCATTCTGCTTTTGTGATACCAACTAGTTCATTATTGTAGCTCAAAATCATTTACTCCTATTATATTCCAAAATATTTTGTATCTTTCTTATTTAGAGTTGCATTTCCATCCATTGTAGATCATTACTTATAACACAAGTTCTTGGGGAATATAGTGTGAAGTTTCGTGTTGTGTTTGACTTGGAAATACCTCATTTATATTGTTTTGTTCTACTTTACCTTGTTATAATATCTTGGTATCTTTGTTTCTTTAAGATTGATTTGTTGCCACATGACTTAAGAGAATTTGAGTTGTGACACAGATACACACATGATATTTAGAGTCTCTTAAACGTATTATGAGAAATCGAGAGTCTTTGAGTGTCGAGCATTCAACAAATTACAAGAGTACATCAAGAACATATTAGTTTGGTAAATGTTGCTTGTTATTGAGTTTCATTTTATTGAATTTAATCTCATCTCATTTTAATAGGCTATTGTGTTGTAACCAAATCTTCTTAGTTAGAACATTCATAGGTTGCTTTTTCACAAAAGGAACACAACTATCTTCAATAAGTACTACTTAATTGATTTTCTTATTAAAGTTAAACTCAATGATGAATTCATAAAAAAATCAGGTCAATCTTGATGGAAAAGATATTTTTAAAATCCAAAAGCACTTAATTGATAAAACAAAACAATATTAAGAGAAAAGAAAATAGCAACGACGAAGTTTTTGTTGTTCTTTAGAGAGATCAACTCAAACCCTACCTTAAACTTAGAAAATAGAATGAAAGTTTCTTAACAAGAGTTATTCTTATAAATTACTACTAATAATTTTCATTTCCCAAAAGAGTTAGAAGGAAAGCCTTGTAATTTCCAGAAGTGTGGTTGGTGATTGCATGATCAAGAGTGACACTGTTCCTCTTGTAGTAAAGTTCTTTAATCTCCTTCAAGTCCTTCTCAGCCCGCGTAACAATTACTCTTGTGAGTGATTCTTCATCAGTCCCAGACTCGTTAATGGCATAGCGAATTACCTGAAGATGAATTTGATAGTATTTCAGACTATTACAACTTCGTAAATATTGACATTTGTTTATATTGATGGTCATGTAAAGATTCAAACTAAGAGAGGTTATTTATCGAAATACTTTTAGAGATGTTTGTTGAAATTAAATTGGGTACTGAGATATTCAAGTAAGATGAGATTGTAGAGTACTGCTTGCTTGCTATCAAGCTTATTAATAAAAATGGCACAGTTTCATTCTATAAAGCCAATTATTGAATATTGCATAGCAACCAACAACGCAGAGGTTATCCATATTTGGAGAGAGGCAAACAAGTGTCAAGACGTTTTGGCAAATCAAGAAGCTTTACTAGATCATATGTAGTAGCGCTTAAGAAAATGGAGTTTTTACTCATAACAGATCTAGATGTTTATGAAAGATTTCAATATTTATTTAGTATTTTTTCAATGTACCCAAAAATTTGGCGTCGGTAGAAGTTTCTTTTTCTTAATTCTTCAAAATGGCTGTGGAGACATTTTTCTTCAATTTTTGCAGAAAGTTCTCTTTTACCCGGAGGTTGTTAGATAAATTTTGAAGAAATAACAATCTTCATCACTTAATTTTTAAAGATATATATTATTTGCAACTGCATATAAAAAATGGAATAGTGGGTGTCCTATATATAAAGTATTTTGATTCAAAGACTCCTTGTATAAAACAAATAGTTTCGATAATTATGTACCTTTTCATAGTATTTTTGGGTGTCATTAATGCATCGAATTGTTGTCCGCAGTGCTAGTAGGTATTCTTTGTTATCTGCATTTGTATCATCTATCAAGTGCTGAAAAGGAAAAAGAATTAAGAAAGTCATAAATATTATAGCCAGATGACCAATTAAGAAAATAATTTATTTATTTTTGTTGATTCGAGTTTTAATTGATAGTGGGAAGGTACGTACCTTGGTGATTGAAGAGCCATAATAATCCTTGTAGCGGTTTAGAGTTGCTACGAGTTGAGTGGTGCTCCTTGTAGAAATGATTCTAACAATTTCTTCATTATTGAATTCTTTATTACTTATGGCATTGTGAAGAATGTCAGCCTCAGAGTTGGCTACTCTTGCATTTATCTCATCACCAACATACCTGTATGTGCCAACTAGCCCAACCAAAAACTGTATATATGTTGCAAGAAGGAAGTAAAAACAAACATCGATAAAAATAAAAATGGGTTGAAATGGAAATTAAAAAAGAAAGATGCCTTGCGAAGATGACCAGTAGAATACTGAGCTATGTCCTCTTCCACAGATGTCTTGTAGCGAGCTTGATAGGCACGCTTCACAGCCAACAACTCTTCAGGAGAATAGATACATGAGTACTCGATAACCACGCGATAATTTGGTATTGCTCTTTCTTTTATTGCAACATGCAATATTACTGCATCTCTATCTCTTGGATTTAGAATCCATCTGTATACTGCTTTCTGTGTAAACAAAACACTTCAACTAATTATATATGACACATTATCCCGAGTTCAAATTAAGTACAAACGTTTTAAATGAAGTAAGAATTAGTTCCAAAAGGAAACCTCAAATTGTCCGGACAATTCAGATTCAAGGCGCTTGACAAGATCTTCACTGTATAACTCCTCATAAGCTTGTCTAATCAGTTTCTTTTGAGTTGCATTTCTATGCCCAATTATTGAAATTATGGCCTTCTCATCTGTTCCCCAACCTAAATTTCACTTGATCACAAAAATGTAATAAGAAAATGTGATGACTAATCAAGTAAATAAAAATTCTAAAAACCAGAAAACTCAATTAAGTAATCAATTACACAACTAAATGAAATCAAAAGGAATAGTATTAGACAAAAACAAAACAATTTAGAACCATGTGTGGTATATTTGATATAACTTTAATTTAGAACTATTAGTTTGAATTTTTATTTTTTAAATTTCGTGTCAAGTCAAACTAATAAGTAATAACCTTGACAAGCTGTCCTAATGGCCTCTGCATCAGCAACAGGAGAAGAGTTTTCAGGGTAAATGATGGTAGACATTGTTATACTCTCTTCTAATTACCTCTTATTATTCCTATTTATACTACTTAATAATTCCCTTTGTCAGAGCAGTTAGTTTTCAAAGTAACGCAATTTCAATAATATTTACTCCAATTAATTAAACATATTTAACTATGGAATTAATTACGTATTTATGGATACTAAAGGGACAAAGAACTTGTACTGGTTTCACATTTTGTTCTCTTTTTGGAATGGGAAATAAATGTTGTATAGATGGTGAGGTTCATTTCATAGAAAATATATTTTGTGTTTGAATATTATGTCTTCCTCTATGCTCTGGATTACGTTTTATAAAACCAAGGGGTAATAAATGGCCAGATTATGTCAAATCTAGAAAGATTAAATTAACTTTTGGGTCAAGATTCAACTAACTCTAAATAATTTGGGAACTACACCCCGTATATCATTCATAACAATTAAGTGATGCACACCCTTTTGAAATCACCTTTCCAGCCTTAAAGATAGGAAATAAATCTACTTTTAGGCTTAAGCGATTTCACCCTTCCATCCTATTACAAATTCATTAAGAAGTTGGAACTGACCAAACTTAAATCGGCAATCCACATTTCCCTAGAAAGCGGGCTTTACCCAATATCTTTTTTTAAACCGATTGGCTCCCAAATATTTCTACCATCCACATTTGGGTTTAACAATGACCACTTTTATTATAGATAATTTTTATTAATTATTTTAAGTACATGACAACCATCTATTGCTACATTTTAATTTACTTAAATTAATTAGCAAACTCATCCCTACATAATTATACTTGACTCAAATTAACTGAATCCAACCGATTAAATCAAATACACTAAAAAGAAAAAAGAAGTGAAATAAGCCTTCACAACATTTCACGTCATCTTCCAATCGGAATTGTAGATAATGATCGGAAGGTTTACTATGATGATGGTGAAGTTTCAGGTCTTCGGTCGTTGTTGACGATGATGTTGGAGTTTTTGATGGAATCTGGGTTTGATCGATTAGTTGATCAGTTAGCACAAATCGTTTTGGTCGGCCGTAAAATCGATCCATCGACGTCGAAATCAGCGATGAATCCATGTTGATTATTCAATTATCTTCGAATCATATAAATTCTAAGACTCATTGCGTTGTTCGTAAAGAAACTTCCAATTTAGGATCTGAAGCTCGGGAAATGCCTGTTAACACATCTACCATTCCGATTGGAAGACGAAGTAATGAAAGGCGTATTTAATTTAATCGGTTTGGTTAAGTTAATTTTTTGGTGGGTGTATATGATTTGGGTCGGACATAATTAAGAATGGGAGGTTTGTTAATTAATTTAAGTAACTTAAAATTTAATCAATAGATGTTAGTCACGTATTTAAAAGTTTAATTAAAATATTTTAAATGATTGTCCATTAAAAAAGTGTGTTGGAAATAATAATTCAAAATTCGAGTAGGAATAAGTTGATTAGGATTTGTTATTTATGATATTTACTTATTTATGTTTAATTAGGATTTGTTTGTTGAAGTGGTTTCTAATCCTAGTTTAATTTGGTTTTTGCTTTTATAAATAGAGATGTTATTGTTATTTTCAATATACAGAAATAACAGAAACATTCAAAAATATACAATAGATAGAACTTGAATTAAGATTCAAAAACCTTTGAGTTTATAAATAAAATATTTTCCTTCAAAGTGGTCAATATTGAATCCAAAGGTGGATGACATGGGTATTTGGGAGCCAATAGATGGATGGAGGGTAATTTTATACCATTTCCAATAGTCTGGATATTTTAGGTCCTTTTTCAATTTTTAAATCTATCCAAATCATTAAATTGATAGAAAAATTAGATAAGATTAATGTTACAATTCATGTTTAATGATTAAAATAAACTCAAATTATTATATTAAACTGACCTTAGTTTGCTGGATAACCCCCAAGCTCCATCTCTAACATTTTCTCAAGCTATCCACCCTCCCCCCAAAAAAAATAAAAAATAAAAAAAATCCCTCGTGTATGGTTTATGAAACCCATGTGCATTAGTGAATCGTAGCATGTCCTTCACGGGGTGTGTCCAAGATCCATATT
Organism: Solanum acaule; assembly: GCA_036250505.1. Taxonomy (NCBI): domain Eukaryota; kingdom Viridiplantae; phylum Streptophyta; class Magnoliopsida; order Solanales; family Solanaceae; genus Solanum; species Solanum acaule. The sequence continues at coordinate 36,708 of JAJOOR010013337.1, read as the reverse complement.
TTTAACTTTTGTACATAACTTTGCTTGAACAGTTTAATGTTTTGGAAACTACATGATAAGTGCTTATGCTCCTTGGTGTTTTGATGATCTCCTCACAAGTGCAGGGACCTGGTCCTCTGCAGAGTATGAATACTCGTCCAGTTGTCAAAGTGTTGTACAACTGTAAAAGCTGTCCGTGTCAGGAAGTTGGTGAAGCTGCAGAGTACTCCACCAATCAGAAGCGAGGAGGTTGCTTGTACATTGGATAATATTTCTTCATGATATATATTCAACAACAAACAACAATATTATCCATTCATTCAAAGAGAGATACTTTCAAGCTTCAAAACAGCAAGGGACCTGATAGAGTGCTTCTATTGCTTTCTGTACCAGCTGTAATTTTGTTCGCTTGTAATAGTGCTTACATTGTAGGATTCGTTTCGTTGTGATAAGAAATGTTTTCAACTTGTGTGAATCATTGTGAGTTCTGAGTTAGAGTTAACTTGGCTCTCACTTTAAATCTATATTAATCAGGATAGGATTAGTATAGTGGGTAGTGTGGTATCTACTCTAGCTCGTCTAAGTAATAAGAGGTGTTACTTAGAGTTGGGATTAGCAGGCTAATCTCGGTTTGTAACTGGCTTTTACTTTTGCTTGAGAAGATTAGTGAAAAACAGTTCTAAAAGTCTTGGCAGGCCAGGTCGTGGTTTTACTCCCTTGAGCAAGGAGGTTTCCACGTAAACTCTCTTGTCAATCTTTACTTTTCAGCACTTGTTCTTTACTGTTTTAGTTTCAACTGTGCTGAGGACCTAGTCCAATTGATACTGGTGGAAGCATACATTCCAACAAGTGGTATCAGAGCTTGTCTTTTCTCTCTGGTTAACACTAAGAAAAGGAAAGATCTTGACGGAATGGCCGCTCCATCTAACATGGAGGAAGGACAGTCTTCGACCAAACCACCTCGATTCATGGGCAGTATTATGGATGGTGGAAAAATCGTATGCATGATTATATCAATGCAGAGGACACTGAGTTGTGGGACATCATTCTTGATGGTTCTTACATTCCAGTCAAGGAAGTGAAAGATGGACAGACCACCACTACTATGGTAAAGACAAGAAAAGAATACAATGAAGCTGATAGGAAGAAGATTGAAAAGAATTACAAAGCCAAGAAGATCTTAGTGTGTGGGATTGGAGCGGATGAGTTTAACAGAATCTCTGCTTGTGAGAAAGCCAAACAAATTTGGGATTGTCTTGAAACAACTCATGAAGGGACCAAACGAGTTAAGGAGTCGAAGGTTGACATGCTTACCACCCAATATGAGAATTTTGTTATGAAGGAAGGCAAAACCATCTTTGAAATGAACTCACGTTTCACCTCCATCACCAACGAGCTTAGGTGTTTGGGTGAACCTATTTCCACTTACAAGCAGGTCCGTAAAATTCTTAAGGTGCTTCCCAACTCTTGGGAAAGCAAAGTGAATGCTATAATAGAGGCGAAGGACCTGATGACTCTTCCCATGGACGAGCTGATTGGAAATCTTCAGACGTACGAGCTAAACAAGAAGCAGGGAACTAACATGAAGGAAGGAAGAAAGGAAAAATCCATTGCTCTAAAAACCTCTAAGAATGAAGTAGGCGATGAGGAAGACGAAATGGCCTATATTACCAGGCGATTTCAGAAGATCATTAAAAGGCAGGGAGTTTTCCAAAAGAAGGCTTCCAGTAGAAGAACCGCAACGGCAAGTGATCTATGTCACAAGTGTTGCAAACTTGGTCACTTCATGAGAGACTGTCCCAGTCTGACGCAAGAAACTCATGACACCAGACCTTGTAAGAGGGACCTGGTCCCAGATCATGCTCGAAGAAAGGCTCATGCTGATCAGGTGGTCAGGAAGGCACTTGCTGTTTAGGGAAATGACACTAGTGAGTCAGAAGAAGATGATGAGAATCATGAAGATGTCTCTATGATGGCGATTGAAGATGGTCAAGGTTTCTTCAACTCAGTTTTCTCCTTAATGGCGAACTCTGATGATGAAGAAGACTCAAATGAGGTAACTCTTCTTGACTTAAAAAATGATCTAGATACTCTTCATGTCAAAAAATTGAGGAAACTTGCTGCTCTTCTCATTGACTCCGTTGTTGAGTGAACTGCTGAAAACTTGTTGCTGAATGAGAAAATAAGCACACATGAAAATGAGAACTCCACTCTTATAGCTCAAGTGTCTAAAATGAGCATAAGAATAGGGATCTTAGAAAACCGTGTCACTGAGACTAATGGGGAACCTAGTCTCTCAGCAAGTGGAAAGAGAAAGGATCTGAGTAAGGTCAAGGAGGAGTTAAGCCACTCCCTAAAATGGACTGACTCCTCTAAGATACTCTCTAATCTGTCTAATCAGAGTTTCAATGGAATGAAAGGGTTGGGACGTAGACCAATAGAACCCCCCTATAATCCTCATAGAAAATATGTGTCTGTATCTGACAACCTTTTGTGCACTCACTGTGGTAGCAATGGTCATTTGAAAGAGAAATGTGAGAATCTGAGAAAAGCTAAAGAAAGGCATGTGAAATTTGTTAGATCTGAAAGTGATGTTAAAAAGGGACACAAGGGACCTGGTCCCCGTTATTGTTTTAGTAAGAACACATTGCCTCCCTGGACAAGAAGGTTTCTTATCAGTCCTCTTGATAGTTATTGGGAAATCCGTTTGAAGTGGGTTCCTAAATCTAACAAATGATTTTTTTTGCAGAAGAGAGGAAGGAGTCAGTGCTGGTACATGGATAGTGGATGCTCAAGGCACATGACTGGAGACACTTCAAACTTCCTCTCTTTGAAAGCACACCAAGGTGGTGGAAAGAAGGGCTCTATCCTTGGTATTGGCAGAATAGGGAGATCAATTGAAAATTTAATAAATAATGTACACTATGTGGAGGGTTTAAAATACAATCTGTTGAGCATTTCCCAAATCTGTGATAAAGGAAATGAAGCCAAGTTCATGGCTGATAAATGTCTGGTTACGAACTGTGCAACCGAGAAAATTGTGATGTCTGCAAAAAGAGTTAAGAATATGTAATGCTAATCTTAATTCTATTGAAGGGGACAACCTTTCATGCCTGAGTGCTCAAGCTGACGATGCAAATCTTTGGCATCGACGATTAGGCCATGTAAGTTCCTCCTTACTAAACAAGCTTGTTGCAGGGGACCTGGTACGCGGGTTACCTAAGCTGAAGTTTTCAAATGATAAAGTCTGTGATGCCTGTGCTAAAGGGAGACAAACTAAATCATCTTTCAAACCCAAGAAGGGAGTCAGTACAACGATACCTCTGGAGTTGCTCCACATGGACTTATGTGGACCTATTAGAATCCAAAGCAGAGGAGGTAAGAAATATATTCTTGTCATTGTTGATAACTTTTCTAGGTTTACATAGAACCTGTTCCTGCACACTAAAGATGAGACAACTGCAATCTTGATCACCTTTGCCAAAGCTATTCAAGTGAAGCTGAACTACAAAATAGCCAGTGTAAGATCAGATCATGGTACAAAGTTTGAAAACTCTCAGCTAGAAGGTTTTTGTACAGAACATGGAATAAACCACAAATTCTCAGCACCAAGAACGTCTCAGCCAAATGGAGTTGTTGAAAGAAAGAACAGAACCTTGGTGGATATTGCTAGAACTATGCTGATTGACTCAGGGCTTGCTATGAATTTTTGGGCTGAAGCTGTCAACACTACATGCTATATGACTAATAGATGCCTCATCCGATCTGTCATCAACAAGACCTCCTGTGAGCTGTTGAACAACAAAAAACCCTCCATTGCACACTTCAAACCTTTTGGTTGCAAGTGCTTTGTGTTGAACAATGGAAAGGATGACCTAGGGAAATTTGATGCTAGAAGTGATGAGGGTGTATTTGTCGGTTATTCATCGACAATCAAGGCATACAGAGTGTTCAACAAAAGAACCCTTTGTATTGAGGAAAATATGCTTGTCAAGTTTGATGAATCAGGAACAGTGAATGACCATGGTGAAGACTATGAGCTTGAAGATCAGATAGGTCAGCATAGGAATGATCAGACTGCATAAGGAGAGGAATCTGGTGCTTCAGGAGAACCTGGTCCCTCAGATCCATTACATAATGCTTTGCCTCCAAATCCTGACGAAGTGAAGGTGATTCTGATGCTGACAGAGAGGAAGAAATTACCAGGAAGTCCGGATGGAAACATCAATCCTCCCATCCACTGGACAATCTCATTTCCCTTCTTGATTCTGGAATTCAAACCAGATCAAAATCAAGAAATTAGGCAGCATTTTTAGCATTTATATCAACAATTGAGCCTAAAAACATCAAAGAAGCTCTCTAGGATGCAGACTGGGTAATCTCAATGCAGGAGGAACTTCATCAGTTTGAAAGAAGCAAAGTGTGGCACCTGGTCCCCAGACCAGCGGACAGAACTATTATTGGGACCAGATGGGTGTTCAGAAACAAACTTGATAAGCATGGAACCATTACAAGAAACAAGTCAAGGCTTGTGGTCCAAGGGTACAACCTAGAAGAAGGAATTGATTATGATGAGACTTTTGCCCCTGTTGCCAGAATGGAAGCTATTAGAATCTTGATTGCTTTTGCAGCCTACAATGAGTTCAAGCTATTTCAAATGGATGTCAAGAGCGCATTCTTGAATGGTTATCTGAAGGAAGAGGTGTATGTCAAGCAGCCCCCAAACTTTGAAGATACAGACTTGCCCAATCATGTACTAAAGTTGGATAAGGCTCTGTATGGGTTGAAATAAGCCCCTAGAGCGTGGTATGAACGTTTATCAAAGTTCCTATTTGATAATGGGTACAAGAGAGGTAAAATAGACAATACTTTGTTCTTGAAATCCAGAGGTAAAGAATTGTTGATTGTGCAGGTGTATGTTGATGACATAATCTTTGGTGTTACCTAGGATTCTTTGTGGAAGGAGTTTGTTGAAATAATGAGTAGCGAATTCGAGATGAGCATGATGGGAGAACTCACTTTCTTCCTAGGCCTGCAAATCAAACAGTCTCCTCAAGGCACTTCAATATGCCAAGAGAAGTATATCAAGGAACTGCTTAAGAAATACACTCTCATTGATGAAAAGACGATGGACACTCCTATGAGTTCAAGTGTTAGACTTGATAAAGATGAAAGTGGAGTAGAAGTTGGTCAAACTATGTATAGAGGAATCATTGGCTCACTTTTATATCTCACAGCAAGCAGGCCAGACATTGTGTTTAGTGTTGTAATGTGTGCAAGATTCCAAGTAGCTCCCAAGGAATCTCATCTGAAGGCAGCCAAGCACATTTTGAGATATCTGAAAGGAACACGGGACCTGGTCCTCTTCTATCCTACAGGTGATTCTTTTAATCTTACTGGTTATGCTGATGCTGACTATGCAGGATTTTTGGTTGATCGAAAAAGCACATCAGGAATGGCTCACTTCCTAGGATCATCATTGATCTCATGGGGAACCAAAAAGCAGAACTTTGTGGCCTTGTCCACTGCAGAGGCAGAGTATGTGGCTGTTGCATCTTGTTGTGCTCAATTACTATGGATCAAGCAGCAACTAGAAGATTTTGGTGTACTCACAGACACCATTCCTCTTATTTGTGACAACACTAGTGCCATGAATATGGCAAAAAATCCCGTTTAGCATAAGAGGACAAAGCACATTGATGTGAGGCATCACTTTCTGAGGGACAATGTGGAGAAACTACATGTGGCAATGAAGTTTTGCAAGACTGAAGATCAATTGGCTGACATCTTTACAAAGGCACTTAGCAAAGAATCCTTCATCAGAAATAGAATGAGACTGGGGATGCTCAAAATCACCTAATCTCTTAACTTGATTGTGCAAAGCTCCCTCGAAATGACTATGATAAGGAGGGCAGGTATCTATACTTGTTTTTATGTTGATCATAAAATGATTCATTTTTTGGTACCTTAATGCAGGTATACACTCATGGTGTGTTAGGCTGAAGGGATGATTTGATTACACTAGGCAGGGTTGTGAATCAAGAGAAGGACCTGGTCCTCATGAGGTTAGTATCACTTATACTACTTTGTCAGAAAGTTCAACTCACTGCCACGTGTCTAACTCTCATTCGTCGCGTCGCTTTCAAACGTCTCATCCTTTTAATACCAACAATCACTACCGTTGGGGACCCGATGTCTTTTTAGTTTTATATACTACTTCTCTTAGTGAATCCAATTACAAAATCTCGTCAAACAATTCTTGTTGAAATTTACTAATCCCCTCTCCAAAGCTTTTCTCTATTTCTCTCATAATTCCTAACTCTAATTCTTCTTCAAAGATCCCTATCTCCCAAGAAGTTGAAAACCCTAGTTCATTCAACTTCTCCTTTCCTACTCCAGAAGGCTGCTAAGAAATCTCCTGTGAAAAGGGAGAAAGTTAGAAAACAGGTGGCTGAAAAATGAAAACCCGTAAAGGGACCATGTCCTAGGGTTAAAAAACAAAGTGAAGAAAAGAAAATGTCAAGGGAAGATCGCATAGCGGAGATGGAAAAGCAAAAGGTGTTGAACGGAAGAGTCATTGATCCAGAAATACTCACTACTTCTAGTATGTCAAACCTTTCTGATGTTGTTTCCTTGCAAGAGTGGAGTCATTTGTTCGAACCACCTGCTTCGTATCTTCATGAACCTGAAGTGCGAGAATTTAATTATAAGATGGAATTGTTAGAGGATATGGGGGTCAAGACTACTGTTCAGGATATTGAAATTCTTCTAGATGTGGAGACACTTGGCATCATTCTGGGTGTGCCAGTAAAGGGGGTGAGGTCCATTGAAGGGTGTAAACCCTCTAGTGAGTTCTCTGTAAGGGCCACCAAGCGTGGAGATATCAAATGTGCTGGGATTCCATACGGGTATTTGCTGAACTACGTGTTTAACCACTTTGAGGTACCGGTGGGACGAGGAGTACTTGGTACCATCAAACAGATGTTCACTGCAGTCACCCTGCTGGAGTGTGAGTGTGTGAAGGAAAGACTAAGAGAATGTCAATGGTGGCAAATGTCCTAGAACAGCAAGCATCTCTCAAATGTGAAGTGACTGATCTCACTGCAATTCTGAATGATAAAGAGGTGGAAATTGATGCTGAAGGCAAAATTGCAGAAATCTGTCTCAGGCAGACCTGGTACCTCTGGTGTAGATGCGCAGGAAATGCAAAGGTTGAGGATGAAAATGCTATGCTGTTGAAGACAAATGCCTCACTTAGTGAGGAAGTCAAGTCCCTAAACAAGCAACCGATACATGCTCATGAGAGTGCTAATGAGCACATGATGATGTTAATGCGCACCTTCAACCACCCTCCACCTCCGTCCTAAAAGTGTCTTCTCTTCCTTGTGTTGTGTTTTGTTCCCTCTATGTTTAAAACTCTTGTGGCTTTGTGTTGTTTTGACTGACTATAGTGGTCAGTATTTGTGATCTAATGCTATTTATGTTTCTGCCCTGTTCATGTGTGGCTTAATATTCTCTTTATGCTTACATACACATGTTATGTGTGGCCCAAGGCCCTGAATTCTTTATTGCCTTGCATTTAACTTGAATATATTTACTGCTTCACCTTTTCAATAATGTCAAAAGGGGGAAGTTTTGTTGTAAAGGTTGGCTGTGGAATTAGGGGCATTGAACTAAGGGGGAACATTGTTGTTACTAGTTGTTTGTCATCATCAAAAAGGGGGAAAATGATAAGTGCTAACGCTCCTAGATGTTTTGATGATCTCCCCACAAGTGCAGGGACCTGTTCCTCTGCAGAGTATGCTCGTCCAGTGTTAATATGTTGTACAGCTATAAAAGTTGTCTGCGTCAGAAAGGTGGTGAAGCTGCAGAGTACTTCACAATTCAGAAGCGACGAGGTTGATTGTTCAATTAAGATGGAAACACCAGTTTTTGAATGAGTGTTTGTTCACTCACGTGAGGAGTTATGCATGTTGTTTGTCATTATCAAAAATGGGGAAATTGATAAGTGCTTATGCTTCTTGGTGTTTTGATGATCTCCTCACAAGTGCAGGGACCTGAACCTCTGCAGAGTATGAATACTAGTCCAGTTGTCAAAGTGCTGTACAGCTGTAAAAGCTGTCCGTGTCAGGAAGTTGGTGAAGCTGCAGAGTACTCCACCAATCAGAAGCGAGGAGGTTGCTTGTACATTGGATAATATTTTTTCATGATATATATTCAACAACAAACAACAATATTATCCATTCATTCAAAGAGAGATACTTTCAAGCTTCAAAACAACAAGGGACCTGATAGAGTGCTTCTATTGCTTTCTGTACCAGCTGTAATTTTGTTTGCTTGTAATAGTGCTTACATTGTAGGATTCGTTTCGTTGTGATAAGAAACGTTTTCAACTTGTGTGAATCATTGTGAGTTCTGAGTTAGAGTTAACTTGGCTCTCACTTTAAATCTATATTAATCAGGATAGGATTAGTATAGTGGGTAGTGTGGTGTCTACTCTAGCTCGTCCAAGTAATAAGAGGTGTTACTTAGAGTTGGGATTAGCAGGCTAATCTCGGTTTGTAACTGGCTTTTACATCTGCTTGAGAAGATTAGTGAAAAACAGTTCTAAAAGTCTTGGCAGGCCAGGTCGTGGTTTTACTCCCTTGAGCAAGTAGGTTTCCACGTAAACTCTCTTGTCAATCTTTACTTTTCAGCACTTGTTCTTTACTGTTTTAATTTCAACTGTGCTGAGGACCTGGTCCCATTGATACCGGTGGAAGCATACATTCCAAAACTACACAAAAAGGTTAATAACTTTCAATTGTTGTACTTATTCCGATTTGTTATATATTGAGCATCATTCTTGTTTGAAGTTAGGTATCGTGTGTGCTCATTTGAAACATTAGTCAGTTCAATGTACTATTTGAATTATAAATATCACATCCCCAAGTTTACAAGGGTGACAAATGATTATACAAATCTTACGAAATTGTGTCAAAGATTATTTTAATAGATAAAAAATTATTTTGTGGATCTCATATCTTTATAACTTTCTCATTTCTCTTCTCACTCCTCCACCCCACCTTCTATTTAACCCCCCCTCTATGCAGGACGGATCTAGGAAGGTTCAAGGAATGTCACAGAACACGGTTTCATCATTTTTTTTTTGCTATATATGTATATATATTTATATAATTAAAAAACAAAAAAAAAAACTTTAATGCGAGGCACGTGAGTTTGAATCTAGGCAGTTACATTTTCTTTCTTTACTTTTTCTTTTCTTCTTTAGTCATTTATTTTTTCTTTTTTGATATTTTATATATAAAACATATTTAGCACTATTATTTTTAATGAGATTATTTTCAAAACGAAAATTCATCCAAAAAAAGTAAAAGTATTTCTTTTGTTTTACTTTTTGGAAAAGATATAACAGTATATATATATTAAAAGGTGACATCGCTTGTAAGAAATTCTGCGTACACCACTGCCTCTACAGAGTACTTTGTAATTTTTTTTAAAATTTAAATATATTTCATTACACAATAAAAATAATAATATCCTAAAATTAGTATTTCATTTTCTGTTTTTGCGTATTATTTCTCCAATTCTTCAATAAACAATAGTAATGTCCTAAATTAGTAATTTATTTTCTTTATTGTTTGGATAATTCAGAATGTTCATTTGTTAAAAATCTAATAGAGATAAATATATTAACATTAATTTATATTTAAAGTCAAATAATTATGTATTTAAAAAAGTTGAATTAAGATTTGTGCTCTTAACCTGATACAAAATCAATTATATTATTTTTAGGTAAAAAATAAATAGTTATTTATAATTACTTGTAAATCAATAAAATCAAAATATAATTAATTTTTTTCATTTTATCTCTCTATTAATTTATTATTTTTTGTTCTCGAATTCAAGCTATAATTTAAAAATAAATAAATTATATTAACATGATAAGAATTGCAACTAATAATATTTTTTGGTGGAATTGCAACTTAGTGAGAAGGTTATATTTTTGAACAAACACTATAAGTTGCAATTCTTATCATGTTAATATAATAATAATATTTTTTTTAAAAAAAATATTAATTAAATTTCAAGAATAAAAATATATCATATACAGTAAGACCTCTATAAATTAATATTCGATAAATTAATAATCTCTTTAAAATACTATTTTGCTTCGGTCCCGACTTGGGCCAATGGAAAAAATCACTAATTTTGATAAGATAATAAGAAAATATATTTTCAGAAGACCCCTATATAAATATATGGTCCCATTAATATCATAAATTAATAATTCTTTAAAAGTACAAATATATCTAAGACAATTTAGTGAAATATGATTCTATTGTGTTATGTTTTTTCTTAAAATTTAAATCTAGTTGAAGCTCATCTCTAACTTTTCTTATTGCATCCAAGAGCTTCGGTGTTATCTTTTCGAACTACACCATAAAATTGTGAAGAGTTCTAGATGTGATAAGTGCTTCCTTATGCGTAACTGGTTCCAAAGGTATAATATCATCTTCAACTTCATCATCAACATTGCTTTTTCTGATGGTATCCACAATTTCTTCTAAGATCTGGACCTCTAAACATGTATCACTTTCACCCAAATAATCCAACATGTTATTGCCATCCATTTTATCGTGGTAACCAAGATCATTAATCATGACCTCAAGTTCATGAATGACGTTTTCACAAGTGGGTTCATTCAAATTCTCTGAGATTGCATCCCCCGAACGAATTTTACAGTGTCGAAAATAATTTGCTATTGTCTCTTGCTGAACATTTGTAGTCCAAGCAGGGATTGCAAAATTGATAGCATTCAAAACATTAATCTTTGTTGGATCAGTTTGTCCCACTTCATAGCCTTCTAATATCTTACGATAAAATTTGTTACGATAATACATCTTGAAAACTCTTATTATCCCAGCATCACAAGGATGAATTTTGGATGTCATATTGGGTGGCAAGAAAAACAATTCAACATTTTGTAGTCCTTCAGTATTTCTATTATGGGCTGGACAATTATCTACAATAAAACTATTTATCAATTAACAAAATTAAACTATCATTTTTTTTTTCATTACCCTAGCAATTAATTTTATTTTTTTTGAAAGTATAAACAAAATTTGTTAAATTTTTTAAAAAATAAAAAAAAATCTTAAAGAGTAAATTAGTAAATTATCATTTTTATTAATAACTTCTTAAAGAACGTGTAAAAAAGTAAAGTAACTAATCCGAAAAAATGAAAGGAGTATAAAATTAATTTTTTTCTCTTTACAATAATTTCATAATTTTCTAATTTCGTAAACACTTTAATATATCAAATATACTCCAATAGGAAAATATAATAGAAAGTCTGTAATCTAGACAAATAATTGCATAAATTTTGTTTCTATTTTCATATAACTCAAAATCGAAAATCATCCACAAACTTCTACATACATACATACTCTCTCAATTTATAGTAAAACCTCTATAAATTAATACAGGTGGGACCATGAAATTTTATTATTTTATAGAGATATTACTTAATCGATAAATTAATATTTATTAATTTAAAGAATGATTTGAGACTTAATGAAGGTTAATTTTGATTATATCAATATCATTGTATCTTACCAATTTATGCATATTTATTGATTTCACATAAAAAATATTATACATAAAGTACAACGAATACGTCAAAATTATTGTATCTTACTAATTTATGTATCATATTTATGAAATTGTCACTATCATGCAAACAAAAGAGCATGGATGACAAGTGTGTTTTTTGATGAATATATTTGTTATCTCTAATAATACAAATACCGAGATTTTAAAAATGAATTATGTACCAACAGTGAACTGAACAACGTCTTATTGACCTTGAGAATTTGAAGCAAATAAATAATAAAATAACAGATCTTTTGAAATTGATGACAAACGATTGGAACTACACAAAGCATTCGTCACATACAAAAGAATTACAAAAGGAAACTTATTTTATATAAAGTTCTATACAGCACCAATGGAGATATTATACGAGGAAATAAAACCTCCAATACAGGTTATCAAGATAGGACTAACTAAAGATATGATTATACCCGAGGATATCGGACAACAGGAAGAGATATGTAAAATAGAGATACCAAGTTTTTATGCCAACAAAAGAATAATTGGTATAACAATTATTATACAAGAGTTAGCAAACAATTATTTAAGCGGAAATGCTATATAGAGTTATTACTCGAGAGATCAATTAATGATATATTCAAATTCAAGAGAACTATGAAGAGCAGATATGGATGAAGTCCAGCGATGGATCTTATCACTATTAAAACCAGAAGAACGACCTACAACAAGAGCACTAAAGGCAGGATTTATTTCAACAGAGTTATTAACCAGATATTGCAAGTTAATTGGGCACAAATACCCTGATCACATATGTTCGAAATGTAACGGCGAAGATAACATAATTCCAGATGTCAATTTAGAGTGAAAGAAGACGATCAAGATAAGATGCAGACAAGACAAGATAAGATATGGACAAGATAAAAAAGATAAGATAAGTTTTTGACTAATTGTGTAAAGTAACGTGACAATGTAAAATAATAGGTGTATAGATGTGCAAGGATAAGGTAAATAGTAGATGTGTAAGGATAAGGTAAATATATAGTAGGACAAGTGTAAAGTAGGTATATATATATAACATGATTCTACAATATTATGTAAATGAATTAACCTAGCTCGATGTCATGTTAAAAAATGTTGACCTAACTTAAATTAGTTCATATATAATGTAAAAATTAGCCATGTAAAATAATTACGGGAAGAACTAACCATTCTCTTAACTAATATGATTCACTTAACATTTTTCTGATGACGTCAAAAGTCATTGAGGGAGCCTAAAAGAAAAGTAGAAGACAAACAAACATGAATATATGGGTGGTTGGGACGTATGTGTAAAATTATGGAAGGTGGTACCCTTGTAATTGAATTCAACTTGATAAGAGATGGATTAGATGTTGAAGAAGATGTGTCTAATACTCATAGACAGAGGCGGAGTCAGAATTAGGATTTTAGAGTTTCTAAATTTTAGGATAGAAGATTGATGTAGAGTTTTAACCCAAAACACTAGTGTGAAAGACATTTCTATCACCCCTTTCTTACAACTGAGCTGTCAATCAATTTTGTTTGGGGATTCACAAGTTAATATACATATATATTTATTTAATTTTCTAATACAAATACAGAGTTTATAAAAAAGTTAGTGAATTCATCCGAACCCACAAACCTCAAACCCCACCTAACTCTGCCTCTGCTTGCAGAAACCTTTTTTTACCTTTTGTAGGAGTATATCATGACAACTTTAGGGAAAATTGGTAGGGTTTCCCCATGGAGAAATTGACACCTTTCTAAGCATTTAGTGCTTCTTATAGTTCATCCATTGGAAGTCAATTAAAGGAGAAACACATCATTATATCGACACTAATAATAATCAACTAATGACAAAAAGGTACATGTTAAAAAGCCCATTATTTATCCATTTTTTTAATGAGTCATTAAGACTATTAAAAAATAACTAACTGAGGGATTAAGAGGCAAGAATGATATAGTTTAACCACTAATCATTGTTAACGATACCGTAAGCAGACCTTATATTCTTGTCATAGTCACTAGATGACCTAGAAAATGACATGACATAAGATAATTCATTTTTTTTGTTGTGATTTAACTAATATGATTAAGATATCCATGTGATTATGTTAAGTGTCCTCATTATTAATAAGCATCATTAAGGTTATCACATCTCCAATTAATGGACCCCCAACTTAAATTCCTCCCATTTATATGTTCCCCAAGATTAACGTGCCATGTTTTTTGCATTGAGTTTAACCATGAGTGAAGTACCAATTTTTTTTTTTCATACTTAAATAGTGTGAGTTTCTTATCTAAATTATCACACATTAGTAAGAGAAATACACATCTCTTTTTACTACACTCTCTTAATAGCGTGTATTACACTCTCTTTTATTTAAATAATCTTGTCACATAGACAAATATTCCACATTGAAAAAATTAGATTAATTATTTATTATTAGTTAAAACTGAAAAGTTACAGATTAAAGTATCACGATCCCCTTCTAAAAAAATTGAAAAATTAATTCTACCCCATTTCCTAAAAGAATTTTACATTTCTTTTCTTTTGGGTAAGTTATATACAAATCTTTTTAAGAAAATAATTTTGCTTGCATATCAATAGAACAAATGCGAAAATTTTAAAACTTTTAAAAAAAAGTGTTTAAATTGTAAGCACGTGATATGAGATTAATTATATGAATTTGAAGTTATTCTTTGCTAAATAATTGTGTAGTACACATCGACACATATTAGCTGAGATATGTTTATCAAATTATTCAGTGATAATATATATATGAAACTAAAAAAAAGGATAATTTAAATGTGTTTTCAACTCTTTACTCTTTAACTATTATGTGAGTACTATATTTACCCAACTAGAACAATTAAAAAGATAATTGTGTTCAACTTTAGTATTATATAAGTACTAGTAAAATTATCTGTGCTTCACGCGAAAATTTAATATCACAGAATTTATATTACTCCCTCTGTCCCAATTTAAGTGTCACTTTTCTTTTTTTGATAGTCAAACAGTTTAACTTTGATCGGAAATTTGCGTATGGAATCTTCATATTTTTTTAAATGAAATTTATATATTTGTAAACTACGTAAAAAGTATTATAAATGACAATAATTAATAATTCAAAATGTTAAAAGGATCTATGAAAAGATTACGGTCAAAGATAGGCTTATTTGAATCGCAAAATTCAAAAAGTGCCACAATGAGACGAAGGGAGTAATAATTATTTTTAGTAAATTAGATAATTAATATAGGATAGAAAAATAATACAACCTTAATTTGATTTTATAATTTATTCTTTTACTTCTAGGAAGTGTTACTATTTGATATTTTTTGGGGAATCAAATGAACATTTACTTGAGATTTACAAATATTCTAGTTCTAATGTGTATAAAAGTTCAACCCTACATTTTGTTTTACATATATCATTTTTAAAGTTCCCCATTTAAATGTATCATAAGTAATAATTAAAATGAAAAATTAAAGGGAGAATGTATCATATTGGACAACAATTCAACTTATTATATATACTGAAAGGGAAATTTTTTACACAAAACTATTCAGTTTGTTTGCTATTTTTTAAAAATCAGCATACCAGAGTGATGTAGTTCAATTTGAAACTACACTTCTATTCCAATCGCAGTGTCAAGAAACACATTTATTACTTCAAGAAAAGTATTTACAACTTGCAGTAAACTTGAGAATCTGTCCATACTTCATATTCATGATATGAGTAATTAATTTGAATATGAACAATTAATCTATTGTGTAGTTATCTATGTCTTCAAGATTAAAAGCGGCTCCAGTTTAGTCATAGTCCTCTATAGGTCATCTGACACATCCTAGAACCTATGTCAAAAGTTTATTAATTCTTGTCTTCTTTTCTTGGTTCACTTCGCACATCAAGGTGCGATAAAGGTTTTTAAGGTCTTTATATCCTTACAACGGCATACCAAATTTGAATTTTGTCTTCAAGAGATGGTAATATAGATCTTTAAGAATTTTTTTATTGTACCTTCAACAATTTCAATCTTGTGTGAATACTATTAACATATGTCATTTAATCTATACTAACAAATGCTTATAACAATAAGTTTGCAAAAACATAAACAACAAAGTTTAAAACATTTATTCAAAAACAACAATTAATAACATAAGCATAAATAAATGACCGTAAAAAAACATACCAGGATCTGTAGCAGTAGAACGAAATAGAAAGGAAAAATCGATCTCACTGAATGCACAGTGTCCCCTTAAAGAAATTATTCCCCTCTAGTACCCGAGGTTCAAAGGAATAGATTCTCTTAGGACATAACAATTATATTCACCGGTATATTGATACCAAAACAATGGTATCAATGAGCCACTTAACTAGAGCAAAGTACACGAATATTTAATTGTGCAGAAGAAGAAGAAGTTCAGAATTTTCATTGTTTTAAAATGAGAGGAAATCTCTCTCTTTATAGACAACAAAGGGTAGTGTGAATATATGCTTATTGTGCCTTATCGAAAAGGTTACAATTCTTTGGAAAAGTTACCACCCGAAGGTCACAACCTTTCATAAAAATCACAATTTTTCATAAAAGTCGCAACTCTTCATAAAAATCACAACTTTTCATGAAAGTCATAACTTTTCATGAAAGGGGAAGACTAGTTTTGAAAATAAATAGTTTGTGGTGGTGCCACATAGGCGGGCCTAGGTTTATATATATATATATATATTAGTCATGAGCAGTGGCGGAGCCAGAAATTTTACTAGGGGTGTCCAAGAATAGTAGTGTGTGACTGTCAAAATAAAACAAAAAAATATTGTCTTATTTGTGGTTTGAACCTAGAACTCCTTCATTCAAATGGACACCCATTATCTATGCGCCAAAGACATAACTTTTGTCAAGAGTGTCCAACTTTAAATATATATCCTTTAAATTTAGAATTTGACATATATATACAATGTAATTTTTCGACGAAGAGTGTTCGATTGGACACCCTTGGATGGCCGTAGTTACGCCACTGGTCATGAGTCATCGATAACCTTAAAAAATTATAAATAATTTGGTATAACCTTTACATTATTTTTATTGAAATTTACACACAATTTCTTCCGGTCTATATAAGTTGCATTTTAATACCTTGTAATCAGTGGCGGAGCAAGAAATTTCACGAAGAGTGTCTAGAAACATGTAATGACCTCCGGGTCCTTTCTGTGTTTATGCCTCATGTTCATCATTTATATCTTCCTATAGTGACCACAAGTCATTTATGACTTGCTTGGACTGTCTGTCCAGTCACCTGGTTGTTCGTTTAGTTTTTACACTACTAAAAAAACTGTAAAAAAAGAGACTTAGAAAAGAGACCTCAACGGTAGGTCGCTATAATGTAGGTGACTTTTTTGTAAAGACCTCATGAGGTCGCCGAACAGAGACCTCACGAGGTCACCAATAAATTTTCTGATTTTAAAAAAAAAGAGACCTCATTAGGTCGCAATTTCATAATTTACTTTTGTTTTATTTTTAATAAAGGTGGCCTCATGAGGTCACTATTATATTATTTATTTTTATTTTATATTTAAAAAAAGAGACCTCGTGAGGTCCATGCAGTTTATTAAATTTATTTAAATTTCTGAATAAAAACCTTATGAGGTTGCTTTAATTAAAACAAAAACAAAATTAAAAGCGACCTTATGAGGTCTTTTTTATGAAAGAAATAAAAACAAATCTGTAAAGAGACCTCACGAGGCCGCTTTATCTCATTGCCTAAAAAATGAAATTGCCAAAAAGAGACCTCGTGAAGTCTCTTTACTGCATTTCTAAAAAATATACTGCAGAAAGAGACCTCATGAGGTCTCTTTTATGAAATTTCTGGAAAATAAAATGCAAAAAAGAAACCTCATGAGGTCTCTTTTCCTGGGGAAAAACTGGCAGCTTGTAACTGTTTTTGCAGCTGCTCATCACCTGTCATATTAATTCAATACCTTTCTAATTAGCTAAATCAAGCTCAAAGAACTTCCAACAATCAACTGATACAATACATTTACTAAATATTCTCTTATCAACTCAATATGCAACTCACCTTCAACATAATTAGAAATTGAACGAAAAATCATAAAATCCATAAGTTATATAATAGGATTTCAATGTTATCATGCATTCACAAAACAAATAAGTCCCATAAAAAAGCCATTAAGTAAAGAACTTAGGTTATCTATTACAACTCTAAACTTTGCTAATGCGGTAGTGTGTTTGCCACATGATCCTCATCTTCTTCATCACTACTAGACTCATCTGTCATAATTCTTTGTTGACCATACACTGGATATCAAGTAGGTTGAGACTGAGACGGTCTAGGAGGGAAAGTGACATCATTGGAACAAGGGGGAATCCCTCCTGAAGCAAGTAATGCATCAAATTAAGCCTTAAGACCCGCATACTCTACGTCCCTCTGCCTTTCCCTAGCCCGCGAGTCTTCGACTTGGCTAGATAGCTCAACTATCTTTTTCTCGGCCCACCAATCAAGTCTAACCACACTCTCTTAGCCTGTTCTTGATTAAGTGGCATGCCATAGAAACATTCCAATCTGATTTGATACTTAATAATCTAACAATAATAGACAATTGCGAGTGTGGACACCTCTCATATAAAGGCCGACTAGCAGCTTCCAATTGTTCAAAGAAAATTTTACATTCAACATTAGGAGCTTCTTCACCTTGATTACCAAATTCAAAATCAGAATGCACCCAAACGCATCCTGAACCATGTCATGCATTCTATAATTTTCTGCATTAGAATTCACTGCGCTACTACTTTCACCAGGAACATAATGTTGAAATACATCAAAACTATTATCAATTTCTCCATGACTAGTCCACACTGTGTATTCTTTTTTAAACCCATTTCGATAGAGATGAAGCTCAACAATATCTGGTTTTTCATAATTCAAACATTGACATTTATTACAAGGACACTTAATCACACCATTACGTTGAAAAGGTTCTAGTGTCTTTGAATACTCCACAAAACCAGTGACACCTTCTACAAATTCAGGTCTTAGCCCCATTCGACCAAAATTAGTCATATTATACATCCAACTACGGTCCATCTACACAAATATCACAAAATTTGACTTTGTTAAACATTAAATTAAGTAGTAATTTACAATCCTAGAAATCAAATTATATTATTCTACCTAAGCATTTACAATCCTAAAGTCATCCTACTTTGCATCACTAGAGAGTCATAACCTCTATATTTGAGTGTTACACAAACTAGTTGTTCACTTATTTCCAAACCAAAGGGAAAACGTCACTTTTTGTTTCTTTTCTTGAACTTATTTGCTTGTCTATCCAAATCTTTATCTTTAGGAATTTATAAAAGAGAGACGGACAGAAAATTGAGTTGCAATGATACACAATATCAAACAGTCAATTCAAATTTAAAGCTCATCTGACTAATTTTAGCTCTAGTAAAATATGCCATAGAATACATAAAATAAAACTAATGGGTATCCAAGAAAATCATGTGCAACCCTGAAGCTTTTAGTTGAACATTCAAAACTAAATAGACAAGCCAACATTTAGCCATTTTGATAAAAAAGATAACAGGAAACACTAATCAGCAGTAGAATATATGTATACATCAAGGCAAATGAAAATCTTAAAAATGATAAACTAAAACATAAGCTACAGTTCCCATGTATAATATTCTCACTAATTGGTGGTATTATTACAGTACATACAACTCTTTTGATTTTACTTCTTAATTTAGTCCTTTTAGTCCAAAATATCTTATAAAGAAGCAAAGAAAAATATAAGAAGAAAACAAGAAACAATGTAAAACAATAATTATTTATGCCTATAAGAAATTCTATAGAATCTCATTCACGGTACAAAAGCAACACTAGATATCTGTTATCTTCATTCCTGTGAAAATGGACATATAAGGTAATTCGTATCTTACCATCACAAACAAAATCAACAATATAGCAAAGATTTGAGTTTTAACAAACGTTATATACACAACGTGATCCACTATGCCCTGCCAAACCAAAAAAAACAACTCTATTTTCTGTTTTGAATCACATCATACGAGTACAAATCAAGACATCATCGATGAAAAAATCTCTCAACCTCCAGAAAATATTTTATGTATATTATTCTCTACCATGAAAGTTATCAACCCATTCACAAAGTTTAATTTCCTCTTTCAAATTTTTCACTTTTTTTATTTTCCTGGGATATTAGTTAATCCTTTAGTTGCTCGAGTCGACAAAATAGATAATTACGCTATGATATTCCTTAAAATTCATCTTTTAATTCATTATGGTCACCAATATTATTTTCCTATTCCAAAGAGAGGAATCATATACTAAAACAAAATGCATTAACACAAGGAGAAAAAGAGGCAGAACCATACATGAAATTGATTTGGTCATGTTTAATACACAACAATAACATATGATGTCTCTACTGCATCTTTTTCAAAGACAAAAAAAAATCTTATTGACATATTTCTTATCTCACATTCAACTATTAATGCTAATGCCAAAGGTTTGATTAAATAACAACAAGCATTACATCTTAACTAGCTACACATGCTCACAACTTTCAAATTTAAAATTGAATAGCTCCAAAATTACCTGTTCAAAATTGACATATGGAGTTCTCATGAATCGACGACGGAAACAAGGGCTTCAAACTGAGTGAGTGAGTGGCCGGTCGGAGGCTCAACGGAGATGCAATGTCGTCTGTGAAGCTACACAATCGTCTGTGAAGAAAGGGAGATAGAGACAAGTTAGGGCTTTGTAGGTGATATAAAATCGTGGGAAAGAGACGCGCTAAGTTAAAAAATAAATAATGCCTCTTATTTATTTTTTTTCCTTTTTTTAGTCAAATTTGGTCAATAATATTTTAAAATAAGAGACCTCATGAAGTCTCTTATTTTAAAATATTATTGACCAAATTTGACTAAACAAAGGAGACCTTAGGAAGTCTCTAAAATTCATTTTTTATTTTTTATTTTCACAAATAGAGACCTTGTGAGATGGCATATTTTAGGCAAAGTAGCAGCAAAAATAACTTTTAAAATAAGTGATCTACACTAAATTTTTTTATATATATAATCGACCTCATGAGGCTCTTATTTAAAAAATAAATAAATAAAAATTATAGATGCAAATAGCGACCTCATGAGGTCTCTTTTTAGCGACCTATTTTTGAGGTCTCTTTTATCAGTTTTTTTAGTAGTGTTATGCGAATTTTAGTGTTTTGGAGTTTTTGAACCTTAAACTGTCAGTTTTGATCAAAAGTTCAAGAAAATGACCTCATAATTCAATTGGAGGATTCCATTACCTACGAAAGGGTCATTTTAGGCTAATATCATGGTCAACACGACTCCCGAGGATATTAGTGCGAGTTTATGCATTTTAACTTTCAAGTTAAGCCGTAAGTTTTACTTTTGTCATTCTGAGTAAACGAGCTCAGATGAGAATTTCGTTAGCAAAGTTATCTCCGAAATATTGAATTTGATCAAGAATGACTCTTCGTTTGGAGAAACTTCTGAGCTAGTTCTGATCCCCCTTGTGAATTTTGGCTTAAACTGAAGTTAGGGTGTGGACCTACTTTTTACCAAGATGATCTCGTATGAGAATTTGGACTACTCTATTGAGTCTGAAATATCAAATTTGGTAGGTTGCATATCTCGTTTGCATTCACGGGGTTCTGAATGAATTCCAAGCACCCCGTTGGAGAATTTAGAGTTTAAAAAAACCAGCTGAAGTGCCGATATCTATTGCTGGCTTTTAGCGACTAGAAATAAGACTTATAACGACCATAATTAGAGGGTGTTTGGATTGACTTAAAAGTTAGTCAAACCTAATTTAAGTCAGTTTTTGACTTCTGGAAGTGTTTGACAAATATAAAAAATAACTTAAAATGAGTACGAAGTGTTTGGTAAGGTCAATAATGACTTAAAATAAGTTTAAAATGACTTAAAATAAGTCAAAAATAAAAAGTAGGTCTCCCCCTACTTTTTATTTTTTGACCTAGAAGTCATTTCAATTTGACTTTTAATTTTTGACTTAAAAGCTACTTTTTTAAGCCTATCCAAATAGGCTCTTAGACTTTTAGCGACCATATATGGACTATTTATATAGCGATTTTGCAGCCTCATTTCTTATTTTTAAAAAGCTATTTCTCCCTCATTCAAGCTCTGATTTAAGTGATTCGAAGTCCTGAGTGATCTTTAGAAGTATGGCTTGAAGTGATTGGGAGTTGTTGAAGGACCTCCGTTTGAGGTGATATTCGTGATTGAGCTAATTCCCCATCTCTCTTTGTTGCTTCACTTGTTGATTATTTGCATGTGTTGTTGTGGGCTATTTTAGGCCTTGGATTGTGTTTATCTTTGGAACACAAGTTTGAGGCGTAGTTTAATGCCTCTTGATGGAGTCAATTCCAAAAAAATTGGTGTGGTTTCCACAATTCCCGTTTGACTGTAAAAATTTATCTGTCTCCGTTTTGGATGATTTTGGTGTCTAAATGACCGTATTGACATTATGATCCTATTTTTGATAGAGTGGCAGTGTTCAGAGGCCATTTAGAAGGGAAAAGCACCGGCCTTGTGATTTGGAGCATGAGCGGTCAGCCTACAGGTAGGCTATGACTTCCTTTCTAATTAGATTGAGCATGAATATGTGAATTCATGATAGTTAATGTTAATTGGGGGTGGGTACCTAGTTATTCCTACTTATCTTTTTAAAAACGATGACTTAAGATTGATTACTACTATTTCGAGGGTAGTACCATGATTAGCTAGGGTTATACGTGTGTTGTCGCATACTATGTAATTTACTAATTTTATTACGTGGTTTTTGGAGCATGTTTTTTCCTTAGTCTAGGATAAAGTAGTGTTGCCTTAGACCTGTGCACCTTGTGACCTTGGTAGGTCTCCAACGACATTTGGATGGACTAGATCTTTGTAGGCTGGAATAGGAGATTTGGGTATGATAGAATGAGCCTTAGTTTAGGTGTTTGCGCAACTTGTCGGCTCTTTCTATTTCCACTCTCTATTTATACGGCTTCGATGGGTTATTGGAGATTGCATGCTTTCTTGGGATTGGAGTGCTTTTGTCTTGGAGCATTTGTGATACCTTTGGGAGTGGACGTCGATCCACGGTGGCTTGGAGCTTACTTGTGATCCTCTTCGGAGTCGATACACCCCCGATAGACTTTGATATTATTTTGGGTATGTATTGACTCTCCCCGCATCATGCTATTCTTGATTGTTATGCTAAGACTATGACCTTAGCTACGTCGAGTATCTTGAGAGTTAAGTAGAATATTTTGGGTATGTATTGACTCTCCCCGCATCATGCTATTCTTGATTGTTATGCTAAGACTATGACCTTAGCTACGTCGAGTATCTTGAGAGTTAAGTAGAAAGATGCTACTGGTTCCTACCCAAGAAAAGTTATCACATTCATTCAAGCTCAGAGATTGGTTGATATAGGTTGTTTTTCCTATTTGACTTTTATTCAGAATACTAGTGTTGAGATACCTCCTATAGATTTTGTGCCTATGGTTTGAGAGTTTTAAGATGTGTTTCTTACTAACCTTCCAGTTTTTCCTGCAATTAGGGACATTGAATTTTCTATTGACTTGGAGACGGGCACAAGGCCATTTGTATTCCTCCTTATTGTATGGCTCGAGGTGAGTTGAAGGAATTGAAGGACCAGTTACAAGATTTGTTGAGTAAGGGGTTCATTTTCCCTAGTGTTTCTCCATTGGGTGCTCCAGTGTTGTTTGTGAGGAAGAAGGATAGATCCATGAGGATGTGTATTGATTATCAATAGTTGAAGAAGGTGTTGATAAAGAACAAGTATCTTCTTCCTCTTATTAATGACTATTTAATCAGCTTCAGAGTGCATCTTTATTTTCTAAGATTGATTGGAGGTCTAGGTACCATCAGCTGAAGATTAGGCAGAGAATGGTCGGACTAAACCTACATCAGTTACTCAGATCTGGAGTTTTGTGGGGCTTGCAGGCTATTACCGATGATTTGTTCAGAGCTTATCCATTATTGCATCTTTTTTGACCAGATTGACTCAATAGAGTGTGAGCTTTAAATGGTCTGATGAGCGTGAGGAGAGCTTTCAAAAGCTCAATACCTTGTTGACTTCGGCTCGTGTTTTGACTTTTTCGTAAGATGTGGACATCACTCTTAATTATGATGCTTCTGAAGTCGGGTTAGGTGGTGTTTAGATGCATAAGGGTAAGGTGATCTCTTTTGCCTCTAGAGAGTTGAATACTAATGAGAGGAACTATCATACCCATGATCTAGATTTGGCAACCGTAGTGTTTGTGCTTAAGCTATAAAGACATTATATGTATGGGGTTCATTGTGAGGTCTTCACGGATCATCAAAGTCTTCATTACATCTTCAGTTAGAGGGATCTAAACAGCACAGATGGCTTGGGCTACTGAGGGACTACAACATCACCATCTTGTATCATCCAAAGAAGGTCAATGTGGTGGTCGATGCTTTGAGTATGAAGACTTCTAGCATGTGAATTCTTGCCATTATTAGTGTGAAGGAGATACCATTGTCTAGGATGTTCAGAGGTTAGATAACAGTCTCATCCGATTACTGATTTTTGAGAAGCTGGGTGGTTTAATTGCTTTTATTAAGGATTGTGCGTCCTCAATTGAGCAGATTCATGAGTATTAGTTTGATGACGAGAAGCTATGTCTCATTCAAAACAAGGTGATGAAAGGGGAAGCGAAAGAGGATGTCCTTGATTCTGAGGGTGTCTTGAGGATTGAGGAAGGATCGATGTGCCCAAGGTGGGTGATTTGATTTGTATGATTCGTTAAAAGGCACATTCTTCTCGATATTCAATCAATTCGGGGGCGGTGGAGATGTATCACAATCTGAGCCAGCACTATTGGTGGTGTAAGATGAAAAAAGATATTACAGATTTTGTTTTGAGGTTCTTGACTTGCCAATAAGTCAAATGTGAGCACCAGAAGCCCAGAGGTATATATTAGAGGATGCCTATTCCTAATTGAAAGTGGGAATGGATAACTATGGACTTCATTGTGGGACTACCTACCACCGTGGGTGGTTATGATTCTATTTGGGTGGTCGTTGACCGGCTGACCAAGTCAACCTCTTTCATACTAGTCTGGGTGAAATATATGAAAGAGAAGTTAACTGAGCTTTATATTAGTCAAATTGTGCGACTATATGGAATCCTGATTTCTATTGTCTCTGATTGAGGTTCTTTGATCACTTTCTATTTTTGGAAGGCATTACAACATCGGTTGGGTACTCACTTAGATATGAGTACAACTTTTCATCCTCAGACAGATGGTCAGCATGAGCGGATGATTGGGATGTTGGAGGACATTCTCTAAGCCTGTATGATCAATTTTAGTGCTAGATGGGATCAAAATTTTCCTTAGTAGAGTTTGCCTATAACAACATTTGTCATTCCAGTATTCAGATGGCCGCGTTTGAGGTGCTGCATGGAAAAGGGTAGATCTCCGATCAGATGGTTTGATTCAGTTAAGATGGACTCATTATATACATACTTGCTTAGAGATGCTATGAAGTAGGTTCGTATGATCTAGAGTAGATTGTTGACAAACTAGAGTTTACAAAAGAGTTATACAGATCGGAGAATTTGAGCTCTAGTGTTCATGAAGGGTGATCATGTTTGGCTCGGAGTATCACCCACAAAGGGTGTGATGAGGTTTGGAAAGAAGGGAAAGTTTATCCCTAGATTCATTGGAACTTTTGAGATTTTGAGTCGTGTGGGGAGAGAGGTGGCCTATAAGTTAGCTTTGCCACCTTGTTTGTCGGCTATGGATCCCATGCTTTATTTCTCTATACTTTGGAAGTATGTGTCAAATAAGTCCCATGTACTTTCTCTTGATTCAATTGAGCTGGTTCAAGACTTATCTTTTGAGGAGGAGCATATAACCATCTGGGATATGCATGTTCGAAAGTGTAGGACCAAAGAGATTGTTCCTGTGAAGGTTAAGTGGAAGCACCGTTGGGTTGGTAAGGCGACTTGGGGGACAGAGACAGATATGCGTGCTAGATATCCTTAGCTTTTTGAGGCTTAAGGTACTTTCTTTTTCTTTATTTTCAAGGACGAACATGGTTTTTAGTGGTGGATATTGTAATGACCCGATCGATCATTTTTTGTAAGTTTTGTAAATTTACCATTTTCCCCTCCTGATATAGACCTCGAGTCTTTATTATTGAGTTTCAAAGAGTTGGTTTCTAACTTTGAGTTTGAAGTTGAGAATTTGATAAGTTTTGATTTTGGAAAGCTAATGTTGCAAAAAGAGGTTTTCAGTCCCTTTTGGAGTTTCGAGTGTCGAAATGGAATTCCATCAATTCTAGAATGTGGAATCTGGTCTGTGAGAGTTGTCAAATTTGTATCGGAGTCCTTTATAAGATTTAGGGTCATTAGTTTTGAAATGATAGACATAGAGCCTTCGAGTTGACTTTGGCCAATATTTTGGGAATTGATGCTCGAATCAGAATCCTGAGAGTTCCTTTTGATTCGAGGAATGATTTGGGCCCAGGTGAGCTATTGGTTGATTTTTGAGAGGTCCTAAGCTTATTTTAGTCTTTTTAGTGTTGAGTTAATTTTCTTACGGTTTTCTTGAATGTCAGGTTAAATAGACCTCAAATTCATGTTTCAACAATTCCATTGAGTCTGAAACATCGAGTATGATTTATTTGCATATGTGGTTTGTCTGCAAGGAGTTCCGAATGAATTTCAAGGGTCCTTTAGATGTTTTGACAGTTGGTTGATTTTTCTTAGGTCTGATATCTATTACCCTCTCGATTGCGATAGAGGTTTCTTTTTCACGAGACCTTGATCTCGGAAGCAAAGGGAATGATAATCAATACCTTCACGGTCGCGAAGGGCTTGTTCGTGATCGCAAGCTTCGTAAAAGCGAAGGCTCATTCGTGAATTTTCGCAAAAGCGAAGACTTGTTCGCGAAAACGAAGGACATGTTTTTGCGGGACTTGATTTTGCGAACCCTGAGTCGCTTTTGCGACATCAAAGAGGGGTTTTGGTCTAAAAATTTAATGTGTTAATCCCCATTTTTCATTTTTGAGCTTGGCAAAACCCTTGGATGAGATTTTGAAATGATTTCTTGTGCTAAATCTTTTGGATAAGCTTTTATGATCCTAAAAGTTTAATTATATTTAAGGATTTCAACATCAAAATTTGGGATTTTTATTGGTAAACGTCAAGAACTCAAGTTCTTAACAAAAATGAATATTGTGAACTGATTTTGAGTCTTTTTAAAAAATGATTTTAACAGTGAGTTCCTAAAGCCTTGAGTATTGTTTTCAAGTATTGATTTTTGGAATCAAATCTTATTTTTGGAATTGGGTTTTGAGTTGATTGACCAATTTTTCAAAGAAATTGATATGGGTATTGTTGTTTCTGAAAATTTATTGTGAATACTTTATTGATATTGATTGTGTGATTTTGGACATTCGTCGGAAGGGGAAGACTCAACTCTAGGAATGATTAATGGATTACATTAAGGCAAGGGATCTCCTAAACCTTGTATTCTAGTAGAATTCACGTATTCTCTTTGTTTTTTGTTTGTTGGGTATAATGGGAGTGAGGTGAAAGGTTAACTGTCCACTTGATAAATCTTAATGAATGAAACAAGGGGTTGAAATGAAAAGGCTATATGATGATCATGATGATGTGAATTGCCTTGTTGTGATCCTTGTTGATTGATTGATGAAATACTTGTTAGCATGAATGTGGACTTGAAATACATGAGTTATTGCATCTTCCATATGGTGTGATATTGCTTGTGTGCAACGATTGTTGAACACCGTGATAATACATGTGAGAGTTATGATGCCGAGGTCATTGTCGGCAATTATTTACGATGTCGAGAGTTATGAGGTTGAGGTCTTTTTTGGCATGTATTTATGATGCCGAGGTCATTACCGGTAAGTATTTATGATACCGAGGTCTTTTCTGGCAAGTGCTTATTATGTCGAGGTCATTGCCAACAAGTGTTTATAATGATAAGGTCAATGCCGACAAGTTCTATGATGCCAAGATCTCTTCTAGAAAGTGTTTATGATACCAATCTCATTTCCAACTACGTGATTTGATATAAAATTGATGGGATACAATTCCGGTAGTGATATTGTGTTGATGGGAAATGTTTTCGGCGAGAGATTGAATATTGTGATTTGATGCATTTTGATGTTCATGTGTGACTTACTTGTTAATTGTAATCGATGCACTTGTTTCTTGTGATTGATCTACTTGACATTGAGGTTGACTTACTTGATTCATGTCGGTTATGTATTGTGACCGTGGAATTGTGACTTGAGCCTTATGAGTTGTGTATTGTAGAACTTTTAGACGGGGTTGATTTCTGTGTAAGTTGAGTTTGAGGAGGTTCGGTTGGAATGACAGAGGTATTCAATTTCTAGATAGCTGCTTTATTTAGTAGATTGCTTGTTGGGTACCGTGTTATTGGTACTCACCCCTTGCTTCTACACTTGTGTAGGTTCCGAGCCCGGTACTGTGTGATTGTTTGTTCTTCTCCTACTGTCCGAGGCTTGTTAAAGGACTATTGAGAGGTAGCTTCTTGTCATCCTATCGGGCCCTCTTTTTTTTTATACTATGCTTTGTTCTATTTGAGAAATAAAGACTTGAGACTGTGTAATTATTTTATTTCTGCATTTTTGTGTTAGAGACTAGTACACGTGACAACCAGGTTTTGGGGTGTTAATAGAGTGAATAAGTTTTCTGCTTTTATCTTGTTCTTACTTTATCTTTCCGCTTTTATTTTGTTTCGTTGGGTTGGTGTTGACTTGTCTTGGTGGGAATAGAAAAGTATCACTATGTCCATTTGTTGGCCGTGACAACGATGCAGGTTCATTGGTTACTTAGATTTCACCAAAGTTCCTTATTGGTAGCCTCCCAAGCAACGCCTGATTTAACATTGTGGCACAACATAAATATTTTGGATAGTAACACTTCACCAAAGTACCTCATGGGTTGCCACCGATGCATCACCTGATTTAACATTGAAGCACAACACATGCTCCTTTATTACTTAGACTTTATCAAGGGCCCAATTTTCCACTACTTTTACCTCATATGTAGGTATGCTTTCACCTATTGACTATTTACCTTGAACCATTTACCTTCATGCTTTTCAATCTCAATTGTGTCATTTAATAACACTTGGAATATACAAAATGGTTCTAGCGACTTTGACTTTAGTTTCCCTATAATAAAACGAATTCTAGAGTTGAATAGAAAAACCACATCACTCTGTGCAAAGTCTATTTTTTCGATTTTCTTGTCGTAGTGCCTGCCTATCCTGACCTTGTACAAGGTTGAACTTTCATATGCTTTCAACCGAAACTCATCCAACACATTTAGATGAAACAGTCTCTGATCAAATGCATCTATTTAATCAGGATTAAGCTTCTTGAGCATCGATATGTCTTTGTCCTCAAGCTCTACAGGCAAGTTACAAGATTTTCCAAACACAAGTTGATAAGAAGATATACTTATGGGAGTCTTGAGTGCAGTCTGATATGCCCATAAAGCATCATTATGTTGGCATTCACAGTCTTCACAATGATTGTCTATATCTCACGATTTGAAACCTTCACTCGTACACTATACTGTGGATGGTAGGGTGCCGCGACACTAGGCTTCACTTGATATTTCCCAGTAGAGCACGAAACATGTTTAAAAAATGAGAACTTCCATGACAAATAATTTCCCGCGACATACCAAATCTTGTGTAGATGTTTCGCTTCAAAAAGGTTGTGACACTCTTTCCTTCATTGTTAGGAAGCACAACTTCCTCCGCACACATAGTCAATAGCCACGAGTATGTACCTCATCCCATTTGTCTTCACAAAGGGGTCCAATAAATCAATGCCCCACACATCAAACGATTCAATCGCTAGAATTGGAGTGAGGGGGAGCTTATGCCTTCTTGAAATACTGCCTTCTCTCTTATAACAATCACATTAATTTACAAAATCATGAGCATCTTGATGAATAGTCAGCCAATAATATTCATATTGCAACATTTTATGGGTAGCCCATATATCATTATAATGCATTCCAACATGAGAGGAACTACATGCCTCCAATATGCTCATCGTCTCCACCTCAGATATGTAGTGCCAAATAATCTCATCAGCACTAACACAATACAAATATGGCTTCTCCAAGATTTGTTTTTGCATATTTGACCTAAACATCTTGCACTGGCGGAACGACAACCATGAAGGTACCACATCACTCACAAAATAATTTGCAAAATCTGTGTGGGAAAGTTTCACCAATCTCAATAACATCTGCTAACCTCAGCATTCTGCGTTCCTCCAACCTAGAAAAGTGTCCTTTCCGATCTTTAACCTCAAAGTCAAATTTTTGCAAGAGCATCACCCATCAAATCAATCTCAACTAAACATCCTTTTGGTCCATTAGGTATCTAAGTGTTGCATTATTAGTATGCACAATAACCTTGGTGCCAAGCAAGTAGGATCTGAATTTTTCAAATGCAAAGACTATTGAAAGCAACTCTTGCTTCTCTGGGAAACATTTTGACATTTGCTTGCGATATAAGGTGTAAAATCTTCTCTCATTGCTACCCTAAAACTACACCAAGTATTACTCTACTAGCATCATACATAACCTAAAATGGTTGGATCCGATCTGGTTTAATAAATAATGGGGTAATATCAACTTTTCCTTCAACCTTCAAACGCTCTCAGACATGCACCATTAAAAATAAACTTTTTCTCCTTCTCTAATAATTTGCACAATAGATGTGCAATTTTGGAGAAGTCCTTGATGAGACTATGATAAATGCTTGTATTCCCTAAGAAACATCTAACACCTTTCACATAAAGAGGTGGGGGAAATGTTTTAATCAATTCAATCTTCGCCTTATCAACACCAACACCTTTAGTGGATATCCGGTGGCCAAGAACTATAACTTCTTTCATCATAAAGTGACACTTCTACCAGTTAAGTATCAGATTATAGTCTTCACATCGTTTAAGCACATCACCCAAATGGATCAAGCATTCATCAAAAGAGTCAACTACCACTGAAAAATGATCCATGAATACCTCAATCAAGTCTTCCATCATGTCTGATAATATGGACATCATACAATACTGAAATTTCACCAGGGTATTACATAACCCAAATTGCATCCACTTGAATGCAAATGTTCCATATGGACAAGTGGATGTGCTCTTCTCTTATTCTTCATATGCAATTGATATCTAATTATAGCTCAAATATCCACCAAAAAAATAATACTATCATTTTTTCCAGCAAGATAGTATAATATTTGATCCATGAATGGCATTAAGACGTGCTCTTTTTCGGTCCAAGCATTCAATTTTATGTAGTCCATTCAAACTCTTCAAGTGGTGACTGCCCTGATTGGAATAAGCTCAATCTTCAAAATTAGAATCACATTGATTCCACCCTTCTTTCACACATTGAATTGGGCTTACCTATTTGTTGTTTGAAATAGGATAAATAATGACAACATCAAACATGATCTCTATCTTGACAACCTTTTGCATAGGTACATTCAGTCTGCACTGCTGAGTGTTGTTCAATACTGAATTTATAGTCTAGTTTGAGGTTGTTTTTGTTAGAGGATACACCTAGTGAAATATCTATATTCTCTACAATGAACCATCCAATGACTCTCTTGAAATGCCTTAATACCGCCATTTCTCTTGGGTGATGATGTAAGCCTATTTGTGAGAGGTATTGATCTCTACGATACCTGTCAGCACTATCATTTTCTTTAGTTAGAGCTTGATCTCTCCTTGCATGTGTCCCCTAGACGTTGTCATGTAAAGGAGACTGATTGTATATTTTTTTCCTTTCTGCGCTCATTTGAGCATTTCATGTAACACCTCGGGTTTCGAAAATATACTAAAGGGAAATTCGTAAAAGTCACTCATCAATTTTTAGTTTTGGGTCAACTTCTAGTGACCATATCTTTTAGCACATAAATGGTTAGGTTACCCATGACCTATTAAATTGACGATCTTTGAGTCTTCTTTCCAACGCCGACAAGTTTGTTTAATTTCAAGCTCGGTATAAAAAATTATGGTCGTTTGAGTGAAACCTCTCTATTAAAGGCATCACATTCATTTTTTGAAAGGTTAAGCCTAACCACATTTGTTTTCACCCCAATAAGGTTCTAATAAGATTTAGACCTTTTTTCACGTTCCTAACTACTTCGAGTTTTAGAACGGAGTATCAAGAGGAGAAAAGGCCAGGGCTTCAAGTGTTCTTTCAAGAATTGTGGATTTCACCAAGAACATTGTTCTTTCCAAGTATGTAAGGTGTCCGACAGTTTTGGACTTGTTCCTCCTCACGCCATACATTTGAATTTATCCACGAAATCATTATGTTCAAATAGTTCTTGATTAGTCTTAATTTTTGTTCAATTCTTGAACAATGAAGGTTGTGAATTTTTCATGTTGTTGATCTTTGGTAGAAGTTATCCCAAAGGAATTGTATGGAATTCCTCATGCATTAGTGTTGGGGTTTGAGAATCAAGAAAAGTTTAGGAGAATTTCCTCCATTCTAAGCTAGTTGGGACCATATTTTGGATTGAAAAATTTGTTGGATTTCTGGGTAGGGGATGGGGCGGCGCGCCACCAAAGTGCCAGGATTATTGCCCAGCAGTTTGGGGCTTGGCTCTCCACACCAGTAGTGCGCCCCAAACTTTACTTAGTAGTTTGGGGCCTGGCGCCCCACACCAACAGTGCGCATGGGTCGCCTAACCTAGTTCCCTTCGTGTTTTATTTTGGACGTGTTTCGTTGAGTCGTGACTACGTTCTCTCCTTTGTATTAGCTTCTATAAACTCCATTCACCTTTGAGAATTTCTACATATTCAAATCACATGTCTTAATTTACATTCAAAGTTAAAGTGAGTTTAAGAGGAAAGTTCAAGATGTCTTTTTGAGAATCTTTTGTAATAAAAAATGGTTTTGAACTAAGTTTTGAGAAAGTAAATATGAGAAATGAGAAGAGTCGTACTCATGTTTGAGAAATGATATAAGAGAACTAAGTATTCCCAAGAGTAATATGTTTATATTTAAAAGACAGAAACTTTGATTTCTAAATAAGTTTATGAGTTCAGAGATATTTCAAAGTATTACCTTTTTTAAAGAGGATCTTTTGAGTAATTACCTCAAGTTGAGAATGAGAATGTTTCAACATTGAGCATGAGTATATATTTATTGGGAGTAGTATTGAGCACTAATATGGGGATGAGTTCATAGAATGATAACACTCAACTACACTTCTTCCGATTCAAAGTGTAGGCGGTTGCTAACAAGTATAAACCCAACGATGAGTTGGGGTCAATCCACAAGGAGTGATATGGTAAAGAATTAAAGTATGAAGTAAAGAAGTGTTCTAATATTTTGTAGAAGAAAAAGGCCGCACAACATAAAATAAATCAAGAGTTTCAATTATCAATATCAAAAGGGGAGATTTAGTAAACAATTGCTAACAAAAATAATTAATATGGGATTTGAACGAATAGAGAGAGGACCTTAGGAGTGAGAGCAATCGAATACAAATTTCACTTAATGGGTAATTATTAATTGCTTTAAGTTGTTGAATCTCAATGGGTAGGATAGGTTTTAATTACGATAGCAATTTCTCAATCAACTATCATATTTCAAGCAAGTTCTTCCGAAACTTGACAAACTTAATAATACAAAGCAACCCAATTCCTTAATTAAACCTACTTTCTCAAGCTGGGTTGTAAAGACGAAAATCAATACAATTATCAATCATTCATTCTACTCTAAGCATGTTTCTCAAGTAAGTATAGAAAGCTATGCTAGAACCAAATTTGCAACTTCAGTTCATTAATAAAAACATGAATAAACAATTGAACTCATTTCAAAACAACATTAAATTCAACAATTAACAATTCTTACCAAAAAGATTATCCATCCGAATTGTTAAAAATCTGCAATGCTCAATGCCAAAATTAAGACTAGAATCCTAAAATCTCATATCCAAGCTCAAATCCTCTCCAAGAGTATTCAATAATGTAGAAAAATGTCAAAAGCTCTAAAACTGGTAATACACTCTGTGAACTTGTTTTCTCTTTTCAAAAAGTGAATGTATACATTTCCAAAAGCTTCCCAAAATCTTAGCATGAACTCTAATCGATGGCACTAGTTGGGATCACCGAACGACTTTTTGGCTTGACTTCTGCATCCAATTGTTTTGGAAGATTTGGTGAGCTGGGTCGTGATCACCGTTCCACTCGGTGCATCGCTGAAATGCTCTTTTGCTCACTGAGTTGGCTTAGTACATGGGATACTTTGCTGGAAAGTTTGGCGAGCTAGAGGCTCACTTGACAAGTCGTCGATTGGCGTTTGCGAGCTCTAGCTTCTCTTTTCTTTACCTTTTCCAACTTTTTCGCTCCTTTTTGCATTGTAATGTCCTTGACTTGTGCTAAAGACTTCATTCTGCACATAAACACATTAACATTAGTTATGAAGACAAAGTAGGCATTGAGGACACTAATTCATTGAATACTGAGCCCTAAATGAGTCGAAGTTCTCGATTCATCAGACAACACACATTCCTCATAAACCATATAGCCAACATGGGTAAAAGATCGTACCTTTTAGATGATTCCTTATTGATTTTAAGCATACTTTAGTGGATCCACTTAGTTGAGGTATTCAATACCCCAGTAAGGTATAGGAAAGTTCTAGTAGCGTGGACGAGACGTTGTATCATCACATATCTCATTATGATGGTTGTTGGTTAGAGAATCTCCCAAATAAAACTAAAGAGTATCATATTGTATTTTTATACATCATTGAGTTTATATTTTATTTTTATAATGTTTTAAACATTACACTCTTATTGTTGCTTTTGTATTAAAGTTGAGTTGATGTGAGTATTCTTATAGTCCTATCTGTTCAATTACCCATGTTTTCAGTTCTCCTTGTATACTCGTACAATCCATGTACTGATATCATTCAACATTTATCCTTTTATGATGCAGATACAAGTGCTCAGGGTCATCAAAAGGTGCTTCGTTGATACCACTTGCATTCCAGCTAGCTTTGGTTAGCTTCCTTGCTTTTCGTAGGGATTCACACTTATTTCTTGCTTTTGTTAAGTTGTCGTGGGTTTTGTCCCAACATCTATCTTAGTATTAGAGACTTCATAGATGGTTAGGTGTTGATGAGTCTCTCATTATTTCCCTTTCTTTTTGAGATGTCTTGTGATTTTGAGACAGTTTCTTGTAACTTCTTAAGTATCTCCAGATAATCACTTGAATTAAGTTTTGATTTAGACTTTAAACTTAGATTATGTTGTTGAAGTTCCCATTTTGCTTAAGTAATTCTTTCGCTAAGTAGTTAGCCAGGCCAAAGGTTTGTTTGGGGACCATTAATGGTTCTCGAGTGCTGGCCACATCTAGGGTGTAGACTCGGGGTGTGACATTTCACATCTTGCACATTTAACATAAGTAAAGGGTTATTGAAAATTGCAGTGAGCAATATATTGAGTTGCTCACTATGGTTATACAATCACGAGAAGTTTCGACCATGGCAACATTTTAAGTGGATAAGAACTGATTTTTTTGTTATTCTACTCAATATTGTGTACCCGCATTAGAGTCCGACAAAATTAAGATATGCGTCAAAAAATTCAACATTGAGGGGTAAACCTCTCTCTAACAAAGACAACTCCATATCCAAGGGGACTCAAACCCGAGATATTTGGTTAAGGATGAAGGAGTAGTAACCACTCTACCACAAGAATTGATGACCTACCAAAGATTAGAAGCAATAGATCAAAATAATATCACAAATGCATATTTCCACAGACGACGCCAAACTACTTATTAGAAAAAACATGTGGGTGTTGTGAAATAGGGGTTAAAGGCAAGTGGTCTAGGTGATATACCATGAGTTTACGGTATTTCTAATACAGTTCA
The DNA here is from genome assembly GCA_036250505.1 of Solanum acaule. Classification (NCBI taxonomy): domain Eukaryota; kingdom Viridiplantae; phylum Streptophyta; class Magnoliopsida; order Solanales; family Solanaceae; genus Solanum; species Solanum acaule. The sequence goes on along the minus strand of JAJOOR010013337.1, from coordinate 1,038 downwards.
CTTACAAGTTGTGTGTGTCTAGGACCTTTTTGTATTGGTTTTTATGTGTTTTTTTATCATATTTTGCAGGAAAGATGTTCAGGCACGAAAGTAAAGAGACAGCTGAAGGAAATGCAGAAAAGGGCATCTACAGAGGTGATCTACGAACCGTAGGTCCATTGATGCCCCGTAGATGGTGGTCGTAGATCAACAGGCAAGGCGAATCAGGGAAATCCGACCAAGTGTGGAACTACGGTGGCCATTGACGGTCCATAGATTGATCTATGGACCGTACCGTTGATCCATAGATTGAGACTGCGAGGGTTCCAGTACCTGAGTTTTGAAGATTCTAAGTGTGGAGCTAGAGAGAGGGATTGACGTACCGTAGATCGATCTATGGTCCGTACTGCAGTTCCATCGTTTGCTTCAGAGAAGCTGATTTTTGGAAGATGAAATATTTTCTAAGTCCTGGCTGACGGAAAGGACTCACGGACCATAGATCCATTGACGGTCCGTGAGTCAGTATCGTGGAATAAAGATGCGTGCCTGAACAAACTTTCCTTGTTTTGTTTCCCTTTTAATTTAGGACTTGTTTTCTATAAATAGGGCATGTAAACCTCATTTTTGGGGTTCAATTTTATTACTTTTATTCTAGTTCTTGACTTGGGAGATTAACTTGCAACTTTAGCAATTATTAATTTCCTAAGATCGTTATGAAGATTTTTGAGTTGCAATTCAAGTTGAATTTCTGGGTTTATTATTCTTATTATGTAAGTTAATAATTCTTTCATCTAAAACAATGAATTGGATTCATATGATTATGGGTAACTAAACTCCACAACTAGGGTTTTGGAAACCATGAGCGATTGACAAAGTATGAATAGTAATAAAGCAATTCTTGAATAGTGTTGTTGCATGCATTGATAATTCTTTCATTTAGAAGTCTTTTTAACGAGTGCACACGTTAGAACTCGCCTTGTTGCTACTTGCCAGACCAAGGAGGTAATCAACAAGAAAAGAATTATCAACATAGATTTAGTGTGATACTATCTAATAGGC
>JAJOOR010013336.1:0-36814 GCA_036250505.1 Solanum acaule | reverse complement strand
GTGTCCCCAATTCGGTGCTCAATACTACTCCCAAAAATACTTTGGCTCATAAGTGTCTTTAAACACATCTTTCTTTAATTGAGATGATTACTCAAAACGTAGCCTAACGGCTCTTTTGGAAAACATGGTTCCCCTTTTACTCAAATGTAACAAAAACATTTACAAACTTCTTTGGGAATACTTAGTTCCCTAATAGCTTTTGAGAAATGGACTCAACTTTATGCTCTTGACTTAACTTAGAACTCGATACTCTTTACTTGACTTGAAACTTGAGACTCTTTACTTAGCTTGAAACTCTATACTCTTTGCTTGACTTGAAACTTGAAACAAAGTTAAAACGTTCAATAACGACTCTTGAAAAGCTTTAAAGACTTGCTTGGACTTACTTCTTAACTTTACTTGACTTGACTCTAACTTCACTTTGACTTGATACTAACTCGCCTTGAATTGGATTGTGGATTCAAGGTGTTTGATCACATGTTATGGATGGATTCTTAACATTTAGACGTACTTTGGATTGTCGGAAACAACTATGAAACATAGGTACAATACCATGGAACATGCATGAGAAAGTGGGAAATGAATGGGAAAGGTTGGCGTCCTTGGCGCTCTGAGAGGCGCGGGGTGCCACCCCTAAAACTTCAGAAGGACTGCTGGGGCGCACTACTAGGCGCGGCGCCGCATGGGGGAAACTTCAGAGCCCCTGCTGGGGCGCGCTGGCTGGCGCGACGTCCCAGCCCTTTTTCCCGAAATTTCGACTTTCCTCTCTTGTTTCTCCAACTCTAAACCTTCTAAACTTCAAAGGTTTCAACACCAAACACTAAAGATCATAAAAATCCCTCCACATACAAGAGATTCAACTCAAAAACACAACCAAATCATGTCCCAAATCAACAAGAACTTCAACAACACAATCAACAACATCAACAACACAACCAACAACTTCAACAACAACACAACCCATCTTTTCTTGAAAATAAAACGAGTTTGGCGTGTGGGGGAAAGGATCAACCCAACACTATGAACTCACATACCTAGTAGGGATCACCCCCGACAATATCCACGACGAAAACTTGCTTGATCTCCTCTTCTTCTCCTCTTCTTCTCTTCTTCTTCTCTTCTTCACTCAAAACCCTTACTCTCACTCTTTTAAAATGGGGCAAACTGACCTACAAAATCAGTCCAACACTCTAATACAACCAAATGAATTAATTAGGGAAAAGACCAAAATGCCCTTAAAATTTCAGGACGGATTTCCCTGCCAACGGCCCAACTTCCAAAGGGCGTAACTCACTCATACGAACTCGAAATCGAGTAAACTCGATGGCGTTGGAAAGATCATTCCACGAACTTTGCAACCATAACTGGAACTACACCTAACTCATCCTGAGCTAGAAGTTATGACGGCTCAAAGTTGGCCAAATATTCACCTTTTTCCCATACTTGGCCAAATTTCCAGATTTTCAAAATTCTTTCCAAAAATGAAAATTTCCAATTTTAAGCCTCTTCGTAGTCATTTCACATTACCGGATGTTACACAAACTAGTCTTAAAATCACAAATTCAAACTAGTCCTAGAATCCCAAAATCTAACTAGTGCTAAAATCCTAAATTCAAACTAGCTAGCTATTCCTAATCCCAAATTCAAATTATTAGTCCTAAAATCTCAATAATAATTCAAACTAACTCAAATAATACCCAAATTCAAACAACTCCTTAAATACCCTAATTCAAACTAATCTTACAATTCCAAAATCAAACTAATTAACTCAAGAAATACCGAAATTCAAATAAATCCTAAGATACCCTAATTCAAACTAACCCTAACATTAAAATTTTCAATTCACAATCAACAAACACAAACTAACAATCAAATAATCCCTAATTCAAACTAACAATCAAAAACCATAAATCATTCACTTACTAACTAACAATCAATAAAAACCTAATTCAATACACTAATTAACAAATTCAATACTCAAATTGAAAGAAATTAAAAATAATATTATGAAACCGTAACCTTGAATTAAAGGAGAAGGGTAGTGGGTCGGGGTCAGGGTCGGGGTTGGCGGTGGGCAGCGTCGGCGTCACCGTCGAGAGAGAGGAAGAGAGAAGGAAGAGAAGAGAGATGGAGAAATGGGGAAAATCGCGTCTGCTAGTGCAACTATTTTAAAGAAAACGACAGACATCGTCTCTATGTCCGTCGCTTTTTAAAAAAAATGTTTGACCAACATTTTGACCAAAAAGCGACGGACTAAGAGACATTGTCCGTCACTTTCTTAAAATATTTGACCAGATATTTTGACCAAGAAGCGACGGACATAAAGATGTTGTCCGTCGCTTATTTAAAAAATAATTAAACAATTAAAATTAATAAAAAGCGACGGACGGTGTGAATTTTTTTAAATTAATAAATAATTATTTTTAATAAAAAGCGACGGACTGCGTCGCTATCTATATAAAATAATTAATTATTCATTGTGTATATATATATATATATATTGGCGCAAAAATCCGCGAAAAAAGCGATGGACTAAGCAATGCCGTCCGTCGCTTTAAAAAAAATTAAAAATTTATTTTAATTAAAAAGCGACGGACAGTATGGCGAATGGCGTCGCTTTTAGTTCTGTTGTTTTTTAGCAGTTTTTTAGTAGCGTGTCACTATTTTCACCTCTTTTTTTTTCAGATCTGTCATAGTACATCTTTTTATTGAATTTTGAGTAATAGTAAATTAAGAAATATTTAAAAGTGAGACGGATAGATTAATTTCTAAAACACTAAAATACACTTTTCGTAGACAATGACCATAACAACGAGATTAAAAATAGCAAAAATAATTTTTTATACTTCAAATTACGAATTCACTTTGAATTTTCCATCATATCCAACTCCAATATGCCATCCTTATCGTTCGTATAGTTTCCATTGACCTCAACAGTATTGTCGATAACTAAATTCATGAACTGATCAAACCCACGAAGAGTCCCCACAACTTGGCGGTTGGCATTCAACTTGATTTGAAGCTGCTTGTCCATATACTTTTTAAGATATGGAGGCTGACCTGATATGCTCATCGTTTCTTTCTCTTTTTGTCTTTTGAGAGAGAAGCAATGGAGGAGCTGAAAAAAAATTCGATGCTCAGTTTTAGGTTTCATATCAATGGAGAAAAGGTTGGTGTCAAAGAAAAGTCAAAAGAGGATTAAAAACAAAAGAGAAAAAGAGAAAGGAAAATATAAAATAAAGACAAAGAATAATATCTTTTTTACTAAAAAAATAATATTATATGATGTGGCAGGCGAGTGTATCTCACTCCTTAACATAAATTTGGGTATGACTTTTTAAGGGGTATATATTTCACTTTTAAAATGTTCAAGGGGGTAATAGGACACCCGTAAAGTTAGAGTGTGTAGTTGAGATTTCAGGTATAGATTGGGGAGGTTTTAGACTTAAGGAGTTGTCAGCCAATTATTTTAAAAGTGAATTAGCACACATAAAGATTTTAGTAAAGTAATGTGAAAATAAACTCAAATTAATGGTCTACTTAAGTTATGTGATTCTATATAAGATTCAAGTTATCCTAAAAGGAACGTTAAATAACTAATTAAACATATATAAGTTAAAGAAGAAGAAAAAATGCAACAGGGATTCTTGTCTTCTCCCTTCTGTTCGGACATTTTTCAGGAGAGTGAACGATGAAGCAAGCGAAAAGTCCTTATTTCCTCTTTGTTTCTGTTAGACGCCTTTCGTGGGAGTGAGAGAAAACCAAGTGAAAGAGGAAAATGCACGATCCATTATAGTCTAGCATGCATCAACGTCAAGTCTCAATAGAAAAACTTTTCACTCCGGTGTTCTTTTGTAATGTGGCGAACTACGGGTGTCATCGACAAGGCACTTTTATTTTTAAAAAAGCTCGAAGCTTTGTCAACCATGATAGAGGTTGCCGCTCCATTTTTGTACTATGGCCATCTTTACCACGTGAAGGACCAAGTACATCTAAATCACAATGTTCAAACTCTAAACGTCTCCTTTGACTCGATTTAAAATCTAAAATTTGAAAATACCGCTCTAAATGACCCCCTAACCCTAAGTTCATCCCATAAATACTAGCTTTTGGAGCATGCTTAGGCTAATGTTCGCAGCCGGCCTCCACCCTCTTGAACTCTTTGTTATAACTCTTTTTATATCTCTCTCTGCCTTTGGATCTTTCACCACAATTGAGACTTTGTTAATTGGATTGTCGTCAATAAACTAGAGTGATTAACAAAGTCTCATTGCTGGTGTAAAAGACAAAGTCTAGAGAGATATAAACATAGCTATAACATTGAGTTTAAGAGGGTGGAGGCTAAATAAAGAACATTAGTCAAAATGATCTCCAAAAGCTAGTATGTATAGGATGAACATTGTGATTTAGATGAACTTGGTACCTCACGTGATATTGAGATGGACATAGCACAAAAAATGAAGCAGCAACCTCTATCCATGGTTGACAAAGCTTGAAATTTTTTCTGAAAATAAATTTATAATTTGGGCTTCAGATTTGTGACAAAATAATGGGTCTTCTCCTTCCTTTATATTCTTTGGACTTCTAATAGATTAAATACATTTAAATTTTTTTTCGATCAAAGGGATACTTATATTAGAATTAGTTGTTGGCAGTGGTAGTAGTTTCCCTGTCCGCTGCCACGGATGGGTCAATGTTAATAGGCTGGGTCACATCCCGACCCTTGATCATATAAAAGGGTTCTTTACTGTTTCTAACGTAGTTAGGGTCTATTACATCATCATTTAACTCCTTTTGCACCATGAAGGTACATTTAAATTTTGCATAATAATATTGTGTATATATATAATACAAATTAGGAAATTTTACCGCGCGAATATATATATATATATATATATATATATATGCATCACACTTCTAAATATAAAGATACACTAACTGATTATTAGTTCTACAAAAATTCAACACATCTTCCAATTTTTTTTCATGTATTTTATATGTCATGTGTCATTTTCTCCAATTTCAACACCTTGGTTAAAAAAAAAAGCTTTAATAATATAAATAAGAAATAAAGGGAGTAGCGAAAACTAATTGAGTAATGCCTTTTGCATGCACAAGATCTGACAGCAAAAAAATAACGAGCACAGCCTATGGAACACCTGAGAACACAACTGAAAAAGAACAATGAAGTCAGTAGTAAGAAAGAAGGACGAACTCAGAGAAAATGATACTTACTCTTCTTAGCTGATTCATCAGGAAGAACATCTGCATCACGTTGATAATCCATAGCAAAAGTAGATGGAGAGCTGGATTAGTCCAAGGAGGCAGCATTCTCAAGTGAAGAATTGGAAATCAAGGGAAGAGGAGAAGAAAGCGGCGAAGGGACAAAAAGGATTGAAGAGTTAGGAAACTCTACCCTGGAATAGATATATATCCATATTCGGAGAGGGTTGGGCCTGAGTATTCTTCGTTATGTTTTTTGGTTAATTTTCTTATTTTAGTAATGGGCTAGTTAGGGTTGGGCTTTGCTCGTGGAGGTGCAAGGCTTCTTATTTTAGTTAGGAAAAATTATTGATATACACATCTTATGTTTCCCTTATTTTCAATATTCCCTCCTATTTCTAAAAACCTCTAAAATCCCTTACTTCTCTCCTAAATCTAAACTCCAAGATACATAAATCTCAACTCTAAAAATCACAGTTTATCACTTCCTTATTTCTCTCCTTAATCTTCTCTCCATTATCTCAACAGTTAATTTCTCTATCAATTTTCAAAATCAAGTCTCTCTGTCAAACCTAATCTATCAATTTTCAAAAGTCGGTAGTTTTTCATCTCTTGAAATTATTTTACGACTTTATTTTTCATTTTTTTGTTCTTCTCTAATTGTTGAATCATATGGATGATGCACCATCAACCAACACTAATCATGTTTATGATTACGAAGATATTGGTTGGGCGAAAAATAGATTCAAAAGGCTCCATGATCCACTGTTAATGGTGAAGGTAAGAGTTGGGAAGAAGAAAAAGGATGGTCCTTCATCTTCGAAAGCGCAGGTTCCTAAAACCCCCAAAAAAAAGGGGTCGAAAATTTGCTCCTGCAATTTATCGACCTTCATTACCTAAGGTTAGGTTTTCATTCTTCTTCTTTCAATTTTTGTAATGTTTTTTGTTAGTTAATCAGTTGATGATAATACATAAATGAACAAATTCAGATTTTGTATTTTAATGTATCAGTATTATATTTAATCAATTTATACACTAACCCTAGGTAAGTTTAGTTATAATATATTTTGTATCAAGTATTATAATATTAGTGGTTCTGTATCTTTCGGTAGATCTCATGTCATTTGATACATTTTTGAAAGTCAATAATATATCATTCAAGATTTGGTTATCTGTGTGTATCTGATTTTGTAGTTTCATAGTAAATATTCTATCAGTTATATATAAGATACATTATTTACAAATGCCTAATAAGTTCATGATTCAAAATTTTAATAAAATATATTAGATTTACATGCAGGTTAGTATTAAATGTTGGTAAAAAATTTATCATGTATAAATCTAGTGATTTGTTTGTATCAAATTAAAGTGTTGGCATTTAGTGTATCATGTATAAAATGTTGGCTATTAGTGTATCATGTGTAATAAGTTGTTATTTTTGTATCAATTATTAGCAGCTTGTTAGTTTTGCATAATATTCTGTTATTTTTTTGTATCATTAATTACAGTCTATGAAGTATGTGACCAAACAAATCCCAACCCACTCTTTGAAGTTTGGTCCAACATACAACATTGAATTTGTAAAAGATTTGGAACTGTACATGAGTGTCGAGGCTTTCGAGTTGTTTAAAAATTCTATTTTTGGACCATACCTCGACATTCATACCTCCAACTATCAGGGTCAAATATCAAAATGCTTGTTGCTTTTTTAGATTGAGCAGGATAACAGTAATGAGCTCCATATTCGGCATGCAAATGGGAACATTTTGCGTTTCACTATAAAAGAATTCACAATAATAACCAAATTGAAATGCACAGAAAATTCCGATGACTTTAAATATCCGAATTCTACTAAGAGCAGCCTTGTTCAAAGATATTTTCCTGATTTAGTAAAGTGTAATAGTGTGAGCAAGGGACGATTTGTTCAACATTTTCTTCAAGGTAATTGGGACAACACTCAGGATGCTTTCCGAATGGGAATTCTATACTTCGTCAACTCATTTGTTCTCTCACAACTACCTGATGTACCTATCCATATTAACGACTTCCTGATGGTCGATGATGGTAGATATGAACCTTTTCCTTGGGGACAACGTGCATTTTCCAGGTTAATGATCTCATGGAGGCAAGAGAGAACCAAAGTAAAACAGTTGTATCGTTTAGGTGGCATGCCATATGCTCTAAATGTGTGGGTGTATGAATGTGCATCAGCTATTAATGAGGAAATTATTGTCAAGGAGGGAGACTACATCCCAAGGATACTCAATTGGCGAGTTGTTGGTGTCAAGCCTAAATTTGAATTGTTTATGTCTAGTATTTTTACTGAGGTATAGACCATTTTTATATATCTCAAGTTGCAATTATTCTTGGTATGCTGACTTTACAAATTTGATTTAGAATGCATGTACCAATATACAACCAACTCTTGAGGAATTGGAGGTACTTGATTTGCCGAACAATATGGGTGTCTCTCATTCTGAACATTCTATGTCTACTGATAAACGTACACAAGATATATCAGATGACATTCCTGGGTTTGAGGATTTTTCTTCTAAACCACCGGATGAGGTTGTAAGGAGAAGTAGACGTGTATCTAGTACCTCATCTACACCCCCTCCGAAGAGAAGAAAGAGAGTTGATTTGGCCAAACAAAAAAAGTAGTGCAATGGAACAATCAGAGCAGTCCCCCATGATACAAAAAGAGTCATTCTCTATTCCAGATTCAACTGATCCTTCATTTGATCCTAAAGAAAAGAAAGATTTTTCAGATGTCGAAAAAGTTAAGCAATATCTGAAGGAATATGTAAGTGATTCTCATAATAATTATTGAATTCTTAATTATTCTACAGTAAATCATTATTAACTTATTCAAGTATTTTTAAAGGTGGACAAAAAGTTTGATGATCTTCAAGTCTTAATAAAAAATAATCACACAGTTCTGATGAAAGCAGTCCAAAAACTAAAACGGAAGGTAGTTGTTATTTACTAAATTTTTACTATATGAAAAGCTATTTTTTAATTATATTATATATTTTTTGGCTTGAAGAAAATTGCTACCAGATCGATTCCAATCTCGGAGGAAGAGTTAATCAAAGAAGACAATGTGAATCAACCCCAAACTACTAATCAAATTTGTTGAACAACCAAGGTGTCCAATTGATATGGAGTTTGTCAACAACGACCTCATTGATAACGTTGATGTAGAGGCTGAAGAACAAACACACGTACAACAACACGAGGTCGTAGAGGTAAGAATTAGATACATTCATTAAAGTATCTAATATTCAATAAAGTATCTAACACTTGTTGATACATTATTGTAATGATACAATTATAGCTAGGAATTTGTGATACATTCATAAGTGTACTAGCTACATTATGTTTAAACTTCAAAAATTTCCTATTCATAAATAATGTAGGATTAGTTTTAATTGTTGAATCATTATTACTTGATTGATATTCTAATCAACATAGAATGCTGATACATTAAAGGATAAAAGAGGCAATGAGGATATATCAGAACCACCATCTACAGTAGATGTTTCTGTTGCAGGAAATGTATCTAAAAAAGCTATTGTAAGTATAAGTTTATGCTTATGACATAGTTTACTCATTTAATGTATCATTCACAAATGATGTAGTATAAGTTACTACTTTTGATACATTATTATTTGAATTATTTACTATTTTTCATAGTTTGTTGATATATCAAAGGATCAACAAGTTGGTGAGGATGTATCCAATGAAGTTATTGTAAGTACATGTTTATGTATAAATCTATTAGTTTATTCATTTAATGTATCATTCACAGACGATGTAGTATTTGTTTCAGTTTTGATACATTAGTATTCGACTTAAATAATATTATTCATATTTTGTTGATACATTTAAGGATCAAAGAGCTGGTGAGAATGTATCCAAGGAAGTTATTATAAGTATAAGTTTACATATAAATCTATTTATCATTTATTGTAGAGTTATAACAAAAAATTTGGTTATAACTGATAGGGATGATGTAGTAGAGGTTGACACTAAAAAAACTGAACAAGCAAATGTGGTTCAAGTTGTTGCTGATAAATTGCAACATAACATCCCACTTCTAGATAAAGTTTCAGTAAACATTGATACATCGGTAAATTCTAAATATTTTCATCGCTTGTTTGATGGTTATTGAATGATACAAAATTCTTATTATTGATTTAAAAATATAGGATTCTACCACATCGACATCCATTTGTTCTGGAACTCAAGAAGCTATAGACACACTTATTGCAGGCTTTCAAACTCCTTTGTATGTTCAACCATTGAGTGCTGTCAAGTCAGATTCATTAACCAAAGCACATCAATCGGTACCGGACAGTAAGTTACCCACGAAATATTAGGTAATGAGATAGTCGTGTATGAACTATCAGAGACCCCTATTCAACGAAATAGGATGCCATCAAAAAAATTTCAATCACTCTATTTGACTGAATTTGGTTCTAGTGACAAAGGAAAACAGAACTTCGAAGAAAAAGTTCATCCGATCTCCCCATTTGATGGATGTGGTATTCTTACCAACCTCTGTCAAATATTTCAAGTGGATTTCTAAAGGCTTCCTTAAAACTCATGACAACAAGTAGGAAACAATTTAATATTTTCATATGGTAAAATATCAGACCATTTTAACTTGTATTGAATTGTAATTTATATATATATATATATATATAGCCAAATCAGCTTTATTTCGATTTGAACACATGGACTTTGTAGTTGCTTTTTCCAGGAATAAAAATTGATTTTATGCCATATCTCAGCCAAAAAAATAATGGACAGATGAGGTACGATAGAAAGATACATTATTAATATATCTACGATACATTGATATTTTGTATCAACATAGTTTATATAATGATACAAACTCAAAATCATATCATATACATTATTTGAAAGTGTGATTGTTGTGCTTATCATATTGATTAACATTTTGTGTTATTTTTCATTTATGTTGCAACACATCGATGTAGTTTTGTACTACTTAAGGAAGAAGTCAAAACTACGCAGCCCTAATCAATACATATTCACCACTGTCAATTGCTTGTTCAAGACATTTATTAATGATGCACACAAAAGGTACTACTGAAGCCCTCCTGATGATAATTTAAGTACGCAAGAGCACATGACGCGTGGGGCTGTTGTATCTGCATTTGAGAGGTCAATTAAAAACATAATCAAATGATTTTTTATCCCGGCTGAATTACCATGGCATCTAGTTGATGATGTATACATTCAGGTAAACTCAGATGGTAAGTTTCATTGGGTGTTGGTTGTTGTTGCTTTAAAAGAGAGGCTCATACGCATCTACGATTTATCAATGAGTATAAGAATAAAAGAGTCGTCTGGTGAGATATAAAAAGTTGGCGATGATGCTGTCATCTTACCTTCATGACAGTGATTTTTTCGATCAAATTGAGCGAATCGACTGGTCATCATTGGATGCTTACAAGGACAGTCAAACTGGCATGCTTTTGGGACCAGAGCACATATTTCAAGTTGAATTCGTACAAAACATTATGCAACAAAAAAGAGATAGCTTGTAAGTATTAGCATGTTTTTTTATTTGAATTACAATGTATCTTCTTTCTCTTTATTATGTATATTCCTCATTTTCTGAAGGGATTGCGGAATGTTTGTAGCGGCCTTTGCTGAGTTCCTTAACGATGAGATCCTTGTTCCAAAAAATGATTTCCATTCAGAATACCTCCGTACACGATATGGAGTCCTATTATAAAAATACGGTACTAAAAAGGCTAAGGCAGGATACGTTAGTGAAAATGATGATCCAACAAGGCCTAAAAGTCATTCCACAGAACCAGCTCAAGAAGATTTGGTCAATGTTGATTAGAGTTTATTTATCAGTTCTTAGACACTTTTTACAGTGTTATTATTTTTGAGATACATTAACTCTAGCTTTAAACTTTTATGTTTTTTTTTTGTTTTCAGATGTTTGTACCCAAGCATTACAGTTTCTCTTAAAATTTGTTAAGTTTGACATCAACTTTCAATTTTTTCACCTATTATTGAGGAATTGTATTGATGTACACACTTGTCGTATAGAATCTGATACAAAATTTAGATAACATTTATGTATCAGATTCACTAATTCTTAAACACACAACAACATTTATGTTCATTACTTCTGGTAGGAGCTGATACTTCCACACTTTACTAATGCAATGTATCAGATTCATTAATTCATAAACAAGCAACATCATTTATTCTTATTACTTCTAGTAAGAGATGATACTTTGACACACTTTCATGCTGATAAGTTTTGGTCAATTTATTCAGCTGATACTTTTACACTTTACTAATTCAATGTATCAGATTCATTAATTCATAAACAAATGACAACTTTTATTTTCATTACTTCTGGTAGGAGCTGATACCTTGACATTTATTCATGCTGATAATTTAGGTCAATTTATTGTAATTAGTTGCTGGCTCATTCATTTATCCAGTCACATAGACAAATTAATTACTACTTATTGTGATTCATTTATCGACACTTCTTATTTCATTTTACAGACATATATTTTTAACAACATTATTATATAAGATACATCATTATTCAATTAACTTAAGATACATTATATACAAATGTATCTGAAATATATTGACTGATACAATCACCACAATCAGAATATATTGTACATTATTATCAAATAGGTAATGATACATTATTTAAACACGTATTTGAAACATAATCTGTTATAAAAATAAACACAAGGTAGAAAATCTTAACATTTCAATTATTGTAACGAGATTTCACTGTCTAATAGTAGATTGAAATGTTTTTATCAAGGTAAAAGTGAAAAATGCAAAAAAACTGAAAATATGTAATCTTAAAATAATGTATCTGAAACATAACAGTAGCTCTAACAAAGAAGTCTGTCAGTCTTTTTTCAGGAAGAAAGTACAAGTTCTAAGGTTGTGACCTTCTTGTCCACAACGTCCACAACGGTTTGTGTTTGTACTTATTTTTTCATCTGGATTTTTCTTCCTCCTTTTCCTTGGTCGTCCAGCCAGCGTTTTGTATCTTGGTGGCAAGACGATTTCTTCCAAAACAAACTCCAGTATTGACCAATCCTCCTTATCCGACATTGGAACCATCAGAACTTCATATGTGTTTGCCAATGCAGCTGGCTTATAGTAATTTGAGCAGTAGGGATGTATATCTATAATATTTTTCTTCTTCAAAACTGCAAATGTGTGCGCACAAGGTATCACGTCTAGCTGAAATATCCCACAGTTACAGATTTTTCTCTAAGGCAAACAATGTATCTTCGCCCACATTCATAAACTGAATAAATAAATTTAGTAGATTGCACAACCTGGTAACATTAATTAAGACACAAACCATATATCAATTAAATCAATTTTATACTCACAATAGTCAAACAACACCCAATTCCAGATACATGATAGTTTATATATTGGTACATACCTTCATTTTTGAATATTTAGAAGCTTTTAGAATCAACAACTCTTCAAATCTCCTCCCTAATGTCTCCTTTGTATAGGATGTTATTTCTCTATTTTTAGAGTTCCAAGAAACGAATAGAATTCCGACTTCTTCCAAAATATCTATTATAGGTAGTTATCGCGCCTCAACAAGGCAACCATTGATACATTCCGCTATGTTAGAAGTCATCATTCTCCCCCTGCTTATTGTTGCATGAACTCTTGACCATTTTTCATAACCAGCATCCTCAAGACACATCTTAACCCGGTTGTCAATTTTAATGACTTTAGCCATCAATTTGTCAAAATCCTCTTTTCTATAAGCCTTGGCCATTGAATAGAACACATCACTTAGTATGTTTCTGCTTCTCTTGAAGTTTGAACAAACATTTTTTCAAAGGTGCCATATGCATGAAAAATGAGGAACATGACACTGTTAATTATGCTTTCATTTCTATCTAATACAACACACATTTTTTCCCTCTCCCCAAATGCACTTTTAAACTATTGGAAGAACCATGTCCATGACAATCATTTTCACTGTCCAGCACTCCATAAGCTAACGACAATATGCATCCTACTTATATATAGCGCACATGTTTGTTATTTTATAGATACACAACTATCCATATATAAAGTATCAAATTCAAGTAATCATTGTTATGAGACAAAAATTTATAAATTCTAATACAGTAATCATACACGCACCATCAAGCGTACTTGCTGATACAAAAGTTTCTTTGTAAGCTCCACCAAGATATGCATCGTCAACAACTACTGGTCTACAGAAGTCAAACCCCCTCATTAGTGGCCTTAATGTCATGAACAGATACATGAACTGATTTTTCTCCGACTTATGCATCCGTATATAAGAATTTGGATACATAGATTTCAACATATATATGTATTTAGGCAACAGTCTATATCCATTCGCAGGTTTACCCCTTATCATCTCTAATGCACACTCCTTAGCATGCCATGGTTGCTGGTATGAAATATCAATCTCATACAGCTCTCTAATATCCTCGATAACATCATTTGGAGTATGAATTCTTTTATGATTGAGCAGTTTAGGCGCTGTCACACCACTAATAAATCCAACTGTAGCTTGAACCTTTGTTAATACCTTATCCCTTAACGTACATGTATGCTCACTATTGAAGTACCCCACTTTGAATAAATTTGATTTCTTCCTAGCAGATGCACTCAATCTCCAACAATAATTATCCGATAAACACAATAATACATAGCTGCATTTTTTCCAGATACATTAGTAAAATGCCTAACTAATACATTAAAACAATAGTTTTATACACAAGGATACATTTATGAAAAATGGCTATATTGATACATTAACATAAGGTGAAATAAATCTGATACTTTATAGTAATCTTACATTGACAAAAAGATACAAAAACACATTAATCATGAAATATTCATCAAATAATACTTGTATAAAGTTGAATGCAATAATGTATCATCATTATTATACGCATATATAAAATTAAACATAAAAAAGGTAGAGTCACATGTATCAGTTACTTTATGTTAACAATACTCTAACTCGCAGATATGATACATCAAAATATATACATCAGAAGTTTAATGTATCATACTTTTAACGGGTAATGTATCCTTACTGTTTCACCAAAATACAATAATACATTAATGAAAATAATCATTTATTGATACATTAACATATAAAAGAAAGAAGTTCAAATAATTCCGATATGTTATAGTTATATTACAAAAACTCATAGATACAACAATGCATTAAATAGTAAATATACATCAAATCATAATTTTATCAACTATAATGCAATAATGTATCATGATTTTTCTACGCATACATAAATTCAAACATCCAAAAAAAAGTAGTGTCACATATACTTGCTACTTTATAATAACAATATTGTAACTTACAGATCTGAGAACTCAAAATAACACGCCAAACATTTAAAGAATCAACCTTATAGCAAATAAAGTATCATGATTGATTCACCAAAATTCAAATTCATGAATGAAAAACGAGTTGAGTACCTTTTGTTATCAGATCTTTTAACTCAAAAATTGAAGCCATGTTTTATTTTGTATTTTTCCATTACACATACTAGAGTGGCTTTATCCTTGTACAATTGATTCACTGTCACGTCTGTACTGTGTGTATCAGATATGTAATTCATTACCTCCATCTATGGTATATAACATGAATCACCATTTTTTGATTCTACCAAGTTGAGAGCGCGTGTATCCTTTTCAGCACCTTCAACACAGACGATTGCACCAGTCGACACATCAAAACTTTCTATATCACCAACATCCTTATCATTTGTATCAACACAGAGGGGATACATACCAAATCGAACCTCACGTTTCTTCATCTCTACGTACAATTTTACTCCCATATCATTCCTTATACTCATTGGAGAGGAGTTTCCTTCTACAATGTATCAGATTTTAAAAAAATTTCTTGACTCATCAATATTCAACTTAGTCGCAATGGCTGAAATTAGATTCATGAAGGAAATATTTTCACCAACCACTATCCCATCAATCCTGTATCTTTCATATTTAACCTCACTCTCTCATACTCCTGAATGCTTCAACAAAATTGAGATATTCATTATGTATCTGATCAAAGTCGCAACAAAAAAATGATTCTCACTCGAATATTTCTTCGTTGAAACAGGGAAGAAGACAAACACAATTTAAATTTTTGAATTCTGATTTGATTTGTTATTTTGGGAATCACGTTTCTATCATTGACATTAAGGATAAAACTGATATGCGTGAATTAAGGGATTTAATTTTTGATTTTTTGTTTATGTTTTCCATTAACAGCACAACAATAAAATATATAACGTTTATTTTTAATGTATCCGAGCTACAAATTATGTATCCAAATTGTGTTACTTTTTCAGGGATTAATGTAACTACAAACTAAATAGGGATATATTGTAATTTCATATTAAAACTATGTGATTCCTAAAATTTATACTTTTAGTAATGGGTTAGTTAGGATTGGGCTTTGCTCGTGGAGGTGTAAGGAGGTGTATTTCTAAGTGAAAATTTCATAATTGACATATATAGGACTAATAGTTTCAAGTTATGATAGTATAATATTTCTTTCAAGTTGTAACAATAAAAAATTGCAAGTTCTAACATTTTATTAAATTAAAAAAATGCTTTAAAATAACAGTAAAAATTAATTTGATTGAAAAAATATAAGGTAAAAAATGAATATATTAGTAGTAATTAATTTGAATTCATTAATGATAATTAATATGTGCCATAAAATTAGGAGATTAAAAAAATGAAATATTTTTTTTTCTTTTTTCGTTCAAAAACAGATTTTCTTCTTTTGTTCAAATATTTCTCTCCTCTCAATTTTTTTGGTAATTGTTGTCACTCATAGCTAGTTCTAATTCATTTTTATTCAATAATGTTCATTTTGTTGTAATGGACGACTTCTTATCAATATTAATAAAGCGTGGTGGTAGATGACATCCTTCATGTTAGTGTTCTTTGCAAATTTTTATTTGTATTGTTATACTACTCAAGCGTAAAAAAATAATTAAGAACAATGATAGTGGAAAGGATATTTTCAGATTTTGTTTGTGTATTAGAGTTTGATTGTGACGTTTTTTTGTATGAACATTATTTGTTTGAGATTACATAAAAAAAAATTGAAACTGGAATAAATTTTGGTATGATTTTTTTTTTAATTTAAGGTTTCTGGTAAGGAAAAAAATTAAATAAAATTTATTTGTAATTGGTATACTGTTTATACTATATTTTGTACGATTTTGTAATTATATTTGAATGAAATGCGTATGTTGTTTACTTCATAACTGACAATTAATTGTTAAAATTAATATTATGTTTGTATTTTATTGACATGATTCTGTAGTGAAAAAAATTACGACATATGAGATAAAATGGTAATAATGTTTGCATGATATATGTATGAAAAGTGTGTCAAAAAATGTATGAAATGTGTATATATACTCCATTCTATAATGTTTTATGGTATGATTTCTAGTTTAAAATGGTTTTTTTTTTGCATTATTATGGAATTTAATTTGATAATAATAATGTAATAAATTTGGTATACTATTCAATTAAGAAATTACAATTAATATTTATAAGATGGAATTATTTTGGTATTGTATTGGCATGATATTGGTATGCATAATTGATGACTATTGAGTAAAAATATGTATGAAATGTGTGAATACGAATTGTATAAAGTTTGTATACAAATATAACACATGTATTTTTTCTTTTGTATTATGTAAGACTGACACTGTGATTTTTTTATGGAACAGACAAATATTTTAATTTTTAGATGGAGGGAATTATTTATGAATCCTCCAGTCTCTCATGCGAGAGTAAATGGGATATACCAAGTTATGTTTCTGAGCCAAAGTTGTTGCCTCCTGGTTCAAAAAGAACTATAGGAAGACCACAACTTGAACGCTGGAAGGGGTTTGCTGATGTGAAATTCAAAAGGTCTAAAGTTACTTGCAGTACATGTCGTCGAGAGGGCCACAACATGAAGACATGTTCAAATTACCCTGTGCCAAAAAAATCATAATTTATAAATTGTAACAAAACCATGTTTTGTTTTATTTTGTCTTTTAAACTCTTGTTTTGTTTTGATTGTGACAATGTATTCATTGTTTTTCAAATATATAACTTGAGTAATTTATTAAGTAATGATAGTATGCAATTAGTACCCATTTGGTATGCAACTAAATCCACACTGATATTAGTTAATGTAATTTACAATTTGTATTCATTTGGTATCCATCTGGAGTCCCACTTGAAAAAAAATATAAAACCAGATGTAATTGAGGTGGGTACAAAATATAATGATCATTGTTTTACATTGTCTTATTCGTTCTTCCAATATTTATACAAGTTGGATATCAACTTCTTACAATTTTTATTTTTTAGTTTTTGTCTTAAATTTTGAAGTAAATAATACCAATTATAAATTAATTGGATGCCAATTGTATAGAAATTGGATACCAATTAAATGACACTCTTATTTTATGTTATCTAATTTGGTGTTCATTTGGTTTCGAATTAATATCCAAACTAAAACTATTTAATGTTGAATCCAATTGGTATGCAGTTTGTATATAATTGGTATCTCGAAATTATAAGAGACAAGCTTTAATTCTGTAACGACCCAAAACCGTCGTTATTTAGAAAAGGGAAAACGTCAGTGAAAACTGGGCCCATCATCCCGCTAGAAAGGGCCAAATACCGCTAGGGCGGCGGCGCTCTAGCGGGATAAGTGTGTGCCAGAGCGGGACGGATAGGACAAAACTTAAATAATGCAAAGTCTTATTTTCTCCTTTTTCACAAAACACCAAAAAAGGCGAGGATTACCCCAGAAACCCTCAAAAGGCTGCTCTAGGCTTGGGAAAGAAGTAGAAAGAGATTTCTAGCGTAAGGATGTTGATATCTTGCAGATTTCTGGTCAAAATCCGCCATCTCGTCGTCCAGAAGCCAGGATTAGAGCTACAATCTCTCTGTGACTGCTTGGCACCCAAGTAGGCTAGGTTTATTTAATTGAGTAGTTATAAATCCATGCACACTGCGTAGTATATTGCTAATTGATGGTAGAATTCATGTGTAGGCCTTCGTGCACCGAATAGAGGATGGTTATACCTGTGATCCTAGTTGTTACATAGGATGTGTACCGTAGGGGGAAGCCCCGCCTTGTGAGTTAGAGTTAGGTCATGGTTTGATTTCCTGTTCGTGTGATATAAACCTGTTAATAGCTTCATATATGCATACATGTATGGGATAAGATTTATGAATCAAGCCGAAGGAAAATACTAAAAATGTACAATTGCATGCCATGAACCTAATACTTAATTGTATGATTATTAGTATGTTCATTATGGATGTGATTTTGACTGTGCTGACTGGATCGGGTGTCACGTACCGACACATATAAATACACTGAATCAGGTGACACGTACCGACACATATACATACATTGGATCGGATGTCACGTACTTACACATATACATACATTGGATCGGGTGTCACGTACCGACACATATGCATATATTGGATCGGGTGTCACGTTCCAACACACTAACAGTTTGGGTATAGGTTGCATGAGAGGACCATTGTGATTGTTACATCCATGTGAATTGATGTTGATATTGGGAACTTTATGTTGCTCTTGAATTGATAACTAATTATTTTATTCTATATATGAGTGTTCTAATATGTGGTGTATACTTGTTATATATCTCGTTATTGAATGAACGTTGATGGTCAGGCCTAAATTGGGATGTGACACGGTGAGTGGGGACCGAGGGTCCAAGAGTTGCTAATGGTTATGTAGAGGGGTCGCCCGTTTTCTTAAGTCAAAGAAGTGGGGGTAATGCTCGTGATGTAAATAAATAGGTAGATCCTACCTTGGGAAGGGGATTCATATTACCTAATAGAGAGCCTTGATGGAATATATTATGTGGTCAAGGGCCGAATTGTGATGAAGAAGAAGCAAGGGTATATTGTGAGTGGTTAGTAGGAGTGGTAATGGTTGCATTCGGGGACTCTTCCATGAGTTAGAATTGTTAAGCTATGATCAAGAACCGAGTGAGTAGGTTTATGGAGACGGAGGTTAGGGTTAATTGTGCTAGTGTGATTCAATGTATTCAGGAATAATAAAGGTGGAGGAATGAAGGGTTTTATTATATGTTTCCTGCTAGTTGATTTCCTTTATTATATGGTGGGTGTTGGGTTGATCGATGATGCCTACCAGTACGTGTGGTTTTGTACTGATACTACTCTTGTTATGCCTCTTTGGCATAGTCTAGATGTAGGATCAGTGATGTCTCATAGCTGAAGACGAAGATAAATCTCCAGCAGCTTCTATTTTTCCTTCATGCGGTGGGAGCTATGTCTATGTTATTGCGTTCGTATCTTGAAATCTTAGAAGCTCTTGTACCTGTTTAGACTAGATCCTTGGGGAAGTTAATTACTTTACAAGTTAACTTCGAAATGTTTTTAGAACTCTTTGTTTATATAAAAATCTTTGAAATTCCACTTATCTCAGTTTCCTTAATCTTCCGCATGTTTTAAAATCATTAAGAATCGAGGGTTATCCTACTTATGTGTTATAGTAGGTTTTTGCACGATCCACTTGGTTAGGTCGTGACAAATTGGTATCAGAGCCCAAGTTACCGGTCTCCCCATACAAGAGCAAATGTGGAGTAGACTCTTGCAGATGGGAGTGTTTTCGTCCACATCTAATCTACAAGAAGCTATGAAGCACTCTAGGAAGTCTTCTACCTCCTCTCTCCTTTCGTGCCAGTTGTCGCTTGTGGTACGGGTTGAGTCCAATTGGTATCTCAAACAAAGTGAACTGAACACCGTAGTCATGGCTGAAAGGACACAAGCAAGGTAAATTGGAACTGAGAAGGTTCCAATTGGTATCTGGCCTTAGAGTTTGTGTAAATGCATGGATGACCAGTAATGGTCATTTATGGAACGAACGAATTAATAAATTGGACTTGTTATGTGTTGTAGCTTGAAACTATGAATGTGTACCTATTGTTGTCTGAATTAACTGTTGGTGTGAAAGGTATATTTTCTTGGATGCTTTGATATGATTATGTGCACAGTATTGCTTATCTAGATTTCAATGTGTGCAATATGCTAGCCTAAATGTTTGAAATTGTGCGAGTGGTAATTGCTCAAGTTTTATGAACTTGTTATCGGTAAGAGAGTCATCGCTAGGTTAGGTGCAAGTGTCTAGATAAAGTACGATGTGATTCGTAAGCGAAATATGGGTGTGTGTTGTGATCGACTATAACCGTGTGAGTGTATATTCGGGGAATGTGTGTGTTGGGGTGTTTAATTAATGGGAACGGATTCCCGAATATCTATTGTAATGACCCAAAACTGTCGTTATTTAGGAAAGGAAAAACTTCAAGGAAAACTGGGCACATCATCCCGCTAAAGCGAGCCAGATGCCGCTAGGGTGGGGACACTTCAGCGGGATAAGTGCGTACTAGAGCGGGACGGACGAGATGAAACTTAATTAATGTGAAGTCTTATTTTTTCCTTTTTCCCAAAACACCAAAAAGAGGCGAGGATCACCCCAAAAACCCTCAAAAGGATGCTCTAGGTTTGGGAAGGAAGGAGAAAGAGATTTCTAGCGTAAGGATGTCAATAGCTTGCGGATTTACGGTCAAAATCCACCGTCTCATCGTCTGGAAGACAGGATTGGAGCTACAATGTCTCTGCGACTTCTTGGCGCCAAGGTAGGCTAGGTTTATTTATTTGAGTAGTTATAAATCCATGCTCACTGCACGGTATATTGCTAATTGATGGTAGAATTCATGTGTAGGCCTTTGTGCACCGAATAGGGAATGGTTATACCTGTGATCCTAGTTGTTACATAAGATGTGTACCGTTGGGGGAAGCCCCTCCTTGTAAGTTAGGGTTAGGTGATAGTTTGATTTCATGTTCGTGTGATATAAACATGTTAATGGCTTCATTATATGCATACATATATAGGATTGAGATTTATGAATCAAGCCTAAGGAAAAGACTAAAAATGTACAATTGCATGTCATGAACCTAATAATGGATTGTATGATTATGAATATGTTCATTATGGATGTGATTGTGCTGACTGGATCGGGTATCACGTACCGACACATATACATACATTGGATTAGGTGTCATGTATCGACACATATACATACATTGGATCAAGTGTCCCGTACCAACATATATACATATATTGGATCGGGTGTCACGTATCGACACATATACATATATTGGATCGGTCACGTACCGACACATATACATACATTGGATCAGGTGTCTCGTACCAACACATATACATACATTGGATCAGGTGTCATGTACCGACACATATACATACATTGGATCAGGTGTCATGTACCGACACATATGCATATATTGGATCAGGTGTCACGTTTCAACAAACTAACAGTTTGGGTATGGGTTCCATGAGAGGACCATTGTGATTGTTACATCCATGTGAATTGATGTTGATATTGGGAATTGTATGTTGCTCTTGAATTGATAACTGATTATTGTATTCTATAAATGAGTGTTCTACTATGTGGTGTGTACTTGTTATATATCTCCTTATTGAATGAACCGTTGATGGTCAGACCCAAATCGGGATGTGATACGGTGAATTGGGACCGAGGGTCCAAGAGTTGCTAATGGTTATGTAAAGGGGTCGTCCGTGTTCTTAATAGTCAAAGAAGTAGGGGTAATATTCGTGATGTAAATAAATAGGTAGATCCTACATTGGGAAGGGTATTCATAATTAACTGTTAGAGAGCCTTGATAGAATTTACCATGTGGTCAAGGGCCGAATTGTGACAAAGAAGAAGCAAGGGTATGTTGTGAGTGGTTAGTAGGAATGGTAGTGGTTCCATTCGGGGACTCTTCCATGAGTTAGAATGGTTAAGCTATGATCAAGAACCGAGTAAGTAGGTTGATGGAGACGGAGGTTAAGGTTAATAGTGTGCCGTAATTTAACTAACCTTAGAAAAATCACTCTAAGAGTTTTGTTCATAGATATGAAGCGCGCCACATTTATGGATGAAAGGCTACAAGATGATTAGGAAAGTACACTTCTTTCATTATTCTAAGTCATGCCATAGAGTTTAACTCTATAAAGTCCCTCTCCTAATCCTTCTCTTGTGTCTTCAGGATATGAATACATGAAGGGCTAATGCTAGAAGAATGGAGGATGACAATGTCAATCAAGGAGCTCCTCCTGAAGCTCATCAAGCTCTGGTTGATCCTTTGGTTGAAAATGTTACTCATGCAGAGTGTAGGTCTACTATCCAATTGTTGGATCAAGCCATGACGGCTAAAGTCAATAGAGATGTTGTAGCTCCGGTGAATCCTAATGTGAATTCAAAGGCTTCAAGGGTGAGAGATTTTGCAAGAATGAACCCCCTGGAATTTTATGGCTCCAAAGTGGAAGAGGACCCTCAAGAATTACTGGATGAGGTTTACAAAATACTTGCTATTATGGGGGTGACTTCGGTAGAGAAAGTGGAGTTAGCCACTTACCAATTGAAAGGTGTTGCTCAAGTGTGGTATGATCAGTGGAAGGGAGAGAGACACGTAGGAGTGGGCCCGGTAGAATGGGAATTGTTCAGATCGGTGTTCCTTGATAGGTTCTTTCCCCTAGAGTTGAGGGAGGAAAAGATGCAAGAGTTCATTAACCTTCGTCAAGGATGTATGAGTGTGAAAGAGTATGCTCTTAAGTTCACCCAACTATCCAAGTATGCTACAACTATAGTGGCAGACTCAAGGGCAAAGATGAATAAGTTTGTTATGGGATTGTCCGACTTGGTAGAAAATGAATGTCGTACGGCAATGCTTATTGGTGATATGAATATCTCACGTCTTATGGTGCATGCCCAACAAATTGAGGAGTTAAAGCTCAAGGAAAAGAATAGGGAGGTGAAAAGAGCTAGAACTGGCAAAGGAAACTTCTCTAATGCTAAGTCTGATGGACAAGGTCAACCAAGGTTCAAACAAGGGTTTTCCAACCAAGGATCCTCTAGTGTTCCAAGGGTTAACAAATATAGGGTTACCAACTCTAAACCTCAAGGAGTTAATGGTAGTGGTTCTTATGTTGCTAGATCTACTTGTTCAAAGTGTGGAAGAAAGTATGAGGGTAACTGCTTAGTTGGCACGGATGGTTGTGGAAAAAGTGGTCACAAGATGAGAGATTTTCCTATGCTTATAGCTAAGGGAAGAGAGGGAAAGCAAGCTCCTCCTAGCGGTTCAAACTCCGATGCTCCCAAGAAAAACTGCTTCTACGCTCTCC
Source organism: Solanum acaule (assembly GCA_036250505.1). Taxonomy (NCBI): domain Eukaryota; kingdom Viridiplantae; phylum Streptophyta; class Magnoliopsida; order Solanales; family Solanaceae; genus Solanum; species Solanum acaule. Next base: position 13,221 of record JAJOOR010013336.1, on the reverse strand, counting down.
AAACCTGAGGTGACCAAGAGAGATCCATGGATGTAGTGACCGGTATGTTAAAAGTCTTTATTATTGATGTGTATGACTTGTTGGATCCCGATGCTACTTTATCTTTTGTGACGCCCTTTTTGGCAAAGAGGTTTGATGTTCCTCTGGAAGAGTTGTTAGAACTTTTTTATGTTTCTACCCCCGTTGGTGATTCTGTGGTGGCTAAGAAGGTTTATAGAAGATGTCTCGTTTCCTTATCCCATAGAGTTACTATTATTGATTTAGTAGAGCTTGACATGTTAGACTTTGATGTTATCTTGGGTATGGATTAGTTACATGCATGTTACGCCTCTATTGATTGTAGAACTCGGGTGGTTAGATTCCAATTTCCAGATAAGCCTATCTTAGAGTGGAAATGAGGAAATACTATGCCTAGAGGTCAATTTGTGTCTTACCTTAAAGCTAGAAAGATGATATCGAAGGGTTGCTTTTACCATGTTGTTTGGGTGAGGGATATAGATTCTGAAACCCCTTATCTTGAGTTAGTTCCCGTGGTTAATCAGTTCCCAGAAGTTTTCCCCAATGATTTACCCGGTATTACTCCCGAGCAGGAAATAGATTTTGGTACTGACCTTCTTCCGAATACACAACCTATCTCTATTCCTCCTTATAGAATGGCTCCTGCCGAGTTAAAGGAGTTGAAAGAATAGTTGAAGGATGTATTAGACAAGGGTTTTATTCAACCGAGTATCTCTCCATGGGGTGCTCCGGTGTTGTTTGTTAGAAAGAAGGATGAGTCTCTTAGAATGTGCATCGATTATCACCAGTTGAACAAGGTGATCATTAAGAACAAGTATCCCCTTCCAAGAATTTATGACTTGTTTGACCAACTTCAAGGGTCTAGTTATTTTTCTAAGATTAATCTTGGTTCGGGTTATCACCAATTGAGGGTGAGAGGGGTAGATATTCCAAAGATAGCTTTCCGAACAAGATATGGTCACTATGAGTTTTTAGTAATGTCCTTTGGTTTGACTAACTCTCCAGCGGCGTTCATGGACTTAATGAATAGAGTATTTCGATAATACCTTGACATGTTTGTGATACTCTTTATCGATGATATTTTGATCTATTCAAGGAGAGAAAATGAGCATGTGGACCATTTGAGAATTGTATTGCAAGTTCTCAAGGACCATCAACTTTACGTATAGTTTAGCAAGTGTGATTTTTGGTTAAGGTCTGTAGCATTCCTTGGTCATATTGTTTCAAGTAAGGGTATTGAGGTAGATCCTAAAAAGACAGATGCAGTCAAGAGTTGGCCTAGACCTCTATCACCGACAGACATTAGAAGCTTCTTGGGTTTGGTTGGTTATTATAGGAGATTTATTGAGGGTTTTTATTCCATTGCCTCTCCTTTGACGGCCTTGACTCAAAATAAAGCTAAGTTTGTATGGTCGGAAGCTTGTGAGAAAATTTTCCAAGTGTTGAAAGATAGACTTACTTTCGCTCCAGTGTTAACCTTACCGGAAGGTGCAGATGGTTTTGTGGTGTATTGTGATGCCTCTAGGGTTGGGTTGGGATGTGTGCTTATGCAAAATGGTAAAGTGATTACCTATGCTTCAAGGCAACTTAAAGTCAATGAGAAGAATTATCCTACCTATGACCTTGAGTTAGCGGCGGTTGTGCTTGTCTTAAAAATATAGAGGCATTATCTATATGGGGTGCATTTTGATGTGTTTACCGATCACAAGAGCTTACAATATGTGTTAAGCCAAAAGGACTTGAATCTTCACCAAAGAAGGTGATTAGAATTATTGCAGTATTATGACATGAGTGTTCTTTATCACCCCGGCAAGGCCAAAGTAGTAGTGGATACTCTGAGTCGGTTGTCTATGGGTAGTGTGGTTCATGTTGATGATGGTAAGAAAGAGTTAGTCCGTGATATTCATATGTTGGCTTGGTTAGGTGTTTAACACGTATATTCCACCAAGGGTGGTGTCATGGTTCATAATGGGTCCGAATCGTCCTTTCTAATTGATGTAAAGGCAAAGCAAGACCTTGATCCTATTTTGGTAGAAATGAAAGAGGCGGTACCTAAAAAATCTGTTGAGGCTTTCTCCCAAGGGGGAGATAGTGTTCTTCGTTACCAAGGTCGATTATGTGTGCCGGATTTTGATAGTTTTAGGGAACAAATTTTAGAGAAAGCTCATAGTTCTCGGTATTCTATTCACTCGAGAGCCACCAAGATGTACCGTGATCTACGGGAAGTCTATTGGTGGAACGGGATGAAGAAAGATATTGCGGGATTTGTAGCCAAATGTCTGAATTGTCAACAAGTCAAGGTTGAGCATCAAAGGATGGGAGGCTTGTCCTAAGATATATGTATTCCCACTTGGAAGTGGGAGGATCTGAATATGAATTTTATTGTGGGTTTTCCTCACATTCGAAAGCATCATGATTCTATTTGGCTCATTATAGATTGGATGACAAAATCAACCCACTTCATTCCCGTCAAGGTTTCTTTTTCGGCGGAAGACTATGCCATGTTGTATATAAGAGAGATAGTGAAGTTTCATGGGGTTTCCTTATCCATTATTTCCGATCGGGGTACTCAATTCACTTCACACTTTTGGAAGTCATTCCAAAAACGTCTTAGAACTAAGGTTAAGCTGAGTACGGCTTTACATCCCCAAACAGATGGGCAAGCGGAGCGTAACATCCAAACATTGGAAGATATGTTAAGGGCATGTGTTATAGACTTCAAGGGTAATTGGGATGACCACTTGCCATTAATAGAGTTTGCCTACAATAATAGCTATCACTCAAGTATCGGTATGGCTCCCTTTGAAGCCTTGTATGGTAAGAGATGTAGGTCTCCGGTTGGTTGGTTTGAAGTAGGTGAAATTGCTCTAATTGGTTTATGAAGCTATTGAGAAAGTCTGACTCATAAGAGAGAGGTTGAGGATGACCCAAATTTGGAAAAAGTCTTATGCCGATGTGAGAAGAAGGGACCTAGAATGTGAGGTTAACGATTGGGTCTATCTAAAAATCTCACCTATGAAAGGTGTGATGAGGTTTAACAAGAAGGGAAAACTTAGTCCCCGGTATGTAGGCCCATACCAAATTTTGAAACGTGTTGGGAAAGTTGCCTATGAGTTGGATTTTCCAAATGAGTTGGCTCCAGTGCATCTAGTGTTTCACTTTTCTATGCTTAAAAAGTGTATTGGAGATCCAGAATCCATTATTCACCTAGAAGGGTTGGGAGTTGACGAAAGTCTTTCATATGAAGAAGTTTCGGTAGAGATCCTAGACTGACAAGTTAAAAGGTTGAGAAACAAGGATATAGCTTCCGTGAAGGTTTTGTGGAGGAACCATCTAGTTGAGGGTGCTACTTGGGAGGCCAAGGCTGATATGAAGTCCCGCTATCCTCATCTTTTTCCTTCTATTCCTACCCTAGATTGAGGTAAGTAGTTCCTCTTGAGTTTCCTTATTTTGGAAGTCATGTGTGTTATTTGAGTTTTCCATGATTTCATTATGTTATGCATGTTCTTGAGAAATTATTGTATAGTAAGAAAATGAGTTTTTATGATTGATTTCCTCATGTTGTTGTACTTGAGTAAGAATTGCCTATATGCTTCATGAGATGAGTTGTTGAACATGCTTGAGTAATGTTTTTGAACGGAATAAAGGCTCCATGAACTTGTGTTGAGCATGCTTTTAGTTTGGAGAAGGTAGTTCCTCCTATAAATATGAAAAATGTTGATTTTTCATGCATAATGGGTTGATAGATGTAGTTCCTACTTCCTTGTGATGCATTGAATTATATTTGAGTTGGAGTTGAAGCTTCCTCCTTTGAATTGTGCATTATTTTGATGTTACATGCATGATGGGTTGCTAGTCTTGATTCTTTAATTCCGTAAGGTGTCTAGATCAACATTTGAGGACAAATGTTCCCAGGGGGAGATATTGTAACACCCCGGAAACTAGTAGGCTAAACTAGAGCTTGACGTTAGGGTTAGAGTCGTGAATGTATCTCCCCATACCTTAAAATAAATGTTTTCGTGTTAGAATAACAAGGTACGATCCCCCAAGGACCAACCATGGGTCCTTGAGGAGGACCCCTTAGAAACTATTTAGGCAGTCACCCACGGAAGGGACCCACGCCTTGTGGGTAAGGCCACGCTTCGTGTGTGAGGGGTCGTAGGTTAAGCCTGCAAATGAGGCTCTTTGAACCCTGACCCACACTTTACCAGCACAGGCCGTGGGTCCAACCACGGTCCGTCTGTAAGGGGTCGTGGGTGGTGACCTGGAAATGGTTTTGGTGAGTTAGTTGAGGGGTACTTTGGGGTTTTCTTATTTTAATTAATACTAAGTGACGTCGTTTTACTCTAAATTAGATTAACTATTTAAGTATTTTAGACCCCTAAATTAAGCCATCTTCCTCATTATTTCTAAATCCCAAAACAAAACCTACTCTTCACAATTCTCTCTCTAGAACTTCAAGGAAGAAGAAGAAGGAAGCTGGAGATAGGGTTCAACGAGCAAGTTTTTCTACTCAAAGTCGTTGGATTTCATTGCTAAGGTATGGTAGCTCTTCATCCATGGAGCCCCTTCAAAAAAACCCCAATTTCAAAGTTAGAAACCCGAAAAGTTAGGGTTTGACTTCAATCTCATGGATTCCTTTCAAATTCATTTTTAATGATTGAATTATATTTTATTATGGATAAATTGATGATTTTATATGGTTTTATGTTGAATTCCCATATTTTCCTAATTTGGATCTCAAAGTGTGGGTATTGATTGATGCAAGGAGAATATTATAGAATTATGCATGTAGTAATTGAACTACTTGAATTATGATTATATCCATCTCTAATGTAGTGAATTCTAGATGTGTCGATTGAATATGATCGATGATCCTTACAGGGCAAGGTATGAGAATTAAGTATGATTATGAGATTTATGTATATGCTTTATGAACACTTTGAGAGTAAAGTGATTATGATTATGATTTTGTTGTGTGTAGTTGAAAGGTTATTCTCATTTACACACCTATCTATGAATATGATATGATGATAATTTGTTTCTCACAATATGATGATTCTAAGGTTGAAAGGATATTCTCACCTATTGAATCTATGAGCTATCTTATGGATTATGTTGGATTGAGTGTCAAGACATTATTCCATGAATATGAACTTGAGTCAAGACTTAATATGAACTCCGTGGGAATTATTGCTTAGCACCGAGTGGATATTGATATGAGATGGGAGCCCTCACGATAGTAGAGGTCGGGTTTCTAAAAGCAATCTCTTGGGATGGAAGCCCTCACATTAGTAGAGGTCGGGTTTCTAGTAGCAATCCCCTTATCCCATAAACTATGTACCCTCACAGGTTACTAGCTAGTGGATCCACTTAAGCTAAGAGTATGGTTCTACCTTAGGCAAGTAGAACAACCCTTTTCGGTGTGGGAGTCACCGGATTCCATGTTTAGCTCACATGGTCTATGTCGGTTAAGGCTTATTTTCCCACAACAACATTATGAACAAGAATATGAATTATGAACTATGGTTAGTCAAGAAGTTTTACTTAGAATGGGTGGGATTTATAGGGTCTTATTCATGCATTGCACAAGTATGCTTTGAGGGTACTTATGGAATGTTTCCATTATGTTATGATGATCTATTTATTGACTATGCCTATGACTTATGCTTTTACACTAATCATCATGATGATCCTTAAAGTTGATAAAGTGCACGTTTTCAACTAAAATATCCTTTTTAGCATGTTTTCAAGGTTTTATGCATGGCTATTATACTTGGTGCATTTTTGTACTAACACCTACTTTTCCAATACTTTTCCCAAGTGTAGGGTCCGGTTCTTAAGGAGGTCATCATTAGACTAAAGCTTGGATTCAACTATTCTCCTAGCTTGTGGTGAGTCCTCATGATTCGAGGATGGATGTTTCACTTGTAGTTTCATTTTTAGTATTAGATTTAAAATTTCAAGCACACCTCATCCAATTCTAGGTGTTCAATGATCGTAAATCAATAAAAAACCAAACTAAATGAGTTGGGGTCGAATCCCACAGGGAGCGGTACGTGTTTCAGATTCACTTGGGAAGTATGAACGTGGTCAAATCAGTTATAGGAATAAAAATTATCGAATAAAGACATCATTCAAATTAAGGGATGACGCAAATGTCAAATGGCGATTTTGGTTTTGATTATCAACTACAAACGGCAGTCACAAACAATATGAATTAACAATAATGAGACAGGTTCTTGGGATGTGATCGATTATAGGAGAATATAAACATATGGGTAATTGCAACTATTAATAAATAGCTAGATATTAATGAGTAGGCTAGAATATAGTGGAGGTAAATTTTCTCTCGAACAATGTACCCTGAATCAAGTGATTTCCCTCGAACATCAACAAGCATGCAAAATAAGATCAACCCACACCTTAATCCAATCACTCTCTCGAGCTGAATGTGTGGGATTTGGTTTAGGATTCACTCTCTCGAGCTGAACCCAGGTCAACCCAATACCCACAAACTATTAATCAATAATTTTAGCTCTGAAACCTCTCTCTCGAGCAAGCCAAGATCACAAACATAAAACTGCATTTGCAACTACAACTCTTAAATTAAACCACAATTATTGATTAAACTCACTTTTAAATAGCATTTAAACTAACAATTATCAATACCCATAAACTAGATTAGACCATAATCACATGATCACACCCCAAGAATTGGGGTTTTAGCTAAACATCATAAAAAGATAAAACCGTTACCAAATTGATTATCCATCAACTAGGTAAGATTGATTTTGTCCTTACAATGCTCCAATTTGTTGAACTTCAAAGAACCACTACCAATTTCTCAAAAGTGAATTTCTTCAATCCCTCAAAAATAAGGAAAACTAGAGAAAAAAATGTCTTTAAATGCTCAATATTAAATAATAGATTGTTATAAAGAGTGAAAGATACTAAACTAAATGTTCAAAAATGTATTTATAGTCATCAAAAATGTGTTGCGAAGAGTTACTCGATGAAATAAGTCGGGCTTGCCAAACCACTCGGCGAGCCACCCTTTGGTCACTTCCATCACCCTTCTGCCTTGGCATTCAGCATCCTCAAGGTCTCTAACTTTGGGCGATCTAGCACTACATCAAGGAACTACTCGACGATCCGCCGACTACTCATTTCTCTCGCCGACTTGGTTTCTTCCCTCTGGGCTTGGCACACTGGAACTTTAGGCGGTCAGAGGTGCCACTCGGCGACACGCTGAGTGCTCTTGGCGATCCTCAATCTCACCCATCTTTATTTCTCATCTTGTTTTGTTCCTTTTTGCCTGTTAGCATCCTTTCTTCGTTCCTCAATCCATATTCCTAGAAATCAAAGATTTAACATTAGTTATTGGCACAAAATAAGCATTTGAGGACACTAAATCCATGTAAACAAAACCCTAAATGAGTCCAAATCACAGACTCATCAACACCCCTAACTTAAACGTTTGTTTGTCCTCAAGTAAAACTCAAGTTTAGCAGTTAAAAAAAGATGTCTCAAACAGTGCTACATAAGACTCAATTATGAATACACACAACGAGACTCAACTTACTCATGCAAGGATCAATCGTGCACTCAAGATTCAAGTTGTGACTCACCATTATCAAAGATTCTCAAGTTCACAATACTTGCTTCAAATGCAAGTTCAAGCTCAATAAAGGTACTCAAATGCCATCACAACAAAGATGATTTCATTTTCACATACTATTCTTCAATAATTCGTAGATCCGGAATCACACGACTCTCACACTCACAAAGATGCACACATGCATGACTTCACCCATATGTTTTCCCTTATCTTCCAATCAACACTCATTTTAGCTCACTCAAGATCATAAAGGTCTTTTCAAGGCTTGTAACAAGGCTGAGTGTAAATGTATGGTCATTTAGGATCAGTGACTGCTACACTCATGAGGTGTGGTCTTAACATCGCTTTTCTTCAGTATTTTTACTCATGCTTAAAATTCACCCGATTATTCAACTTCCAATTGAATATCGGACACCCCATTTCTTTTGCACTTTCAAAACTTTATTTCACAACTTTTTCATTCTTTTTATTTTTCTTTCTTCTTTTCTTTCTCTTCTTTTTTTTTATATGGAGGAGTTCCGTCTTTTTCAAAACCATGGATCAAAGGGGGACTTCTTCACACTTCTTGATTTACCTTCTCTTTTCACCACACCCCCAACTTAGGCTTTTGGCCTAAGTTGGCTATTCAAACAAACCACATTTCATGAGAGTTATGGGTGAAGGGATAAAGAGGGGTCAAAATTGCATCAAGTTTTTTCCAAAAAAAGGGTAAGGCTTAAGTCAAGCAAGGTTCACACAACTCACAAGGTTGGCAACAAAAGAGGTATATTGTCAAATTGTTTCACTCAATAAAATTGTTGCCTAAGATCGTTTCAAGTGCTTGTATCACTTAGTCAATCGGACCAACGGGAAAAATTCTAGGTGTCATCACACACGGTTCACTGTAAGCTTATCACACAAGGCATTGTCACCAATATCAAATGAGACTCTACACTTTCGCTAGTGTGCAATGTTCATCACAAGACACTCAATTCGATAATCGACTAGTCACAACGAGATGCAAAAAGTGACACATTATCTATGCAACTTCATTTGGCCTCATTGTAGCCACACACTCATTTTTGTTTGATTAAGAGCACTATTCAAGTCATCAAGATTGATCATGACTGATTCTCAAATTTGCACAAAAACAGCCACATTCACACACAACAAGAGGTGGCAAAATTTTTTGGACGGGTCGAAAACCATTTTCATTCGTCTTAAGGAGCCACAAACTCAAACATCCACAAGATAGAAACCAAAACACAATTCGAGACACAAAAACCCAATATATACAAAATATAGTCACAAGAGGTAGGTATATGGAAATACCTTACCCCACTACAAATAAAAGGCAGTTGTCCTTAACTGCAACAAAATAATAAAGAGTCAATAAAAATGACACAGGTAAAGAAAGGTCTTGTTTACACAGTCGCTCTATCTATCAGGGCATCAATGCCCGGTGTAGCACTCTGATCCTGGGCATCAATGCCCGGTGTAACAGCAACACTGGCTCCGCTAGAGCCTACAATGGATGTATCTGCTAATGAAATATGCACGATTGACTGTACCATGGCCTCCTCAACCTCTGTAAGGCCCTCATATGTAGGCTACTCATGGACACCGAGCTGCTCCTCATCAGTCTCAGCCTCGGACTTGGCAACAGCCGCCTCCTCAGCTCGAACCTCATCTCTGGTGGTAGCCGGAGGCACATTATCATCAACTGGCATGTCGGGAATCTCTACTGTCCCAAAACTCATAGATATGTCTATGGACTTCAGCTGGACCACATCCTTCCTCAACTCAGCAATTACGGCCTTTAAGGTCGTCACCTCATCAATGGCCCCCTAGCCTCGCTCACACACCGCTATCCTTGCCGCAAGGGCATCAATAGACACACTAAAGGGTGTCACAGCAGCAGTAAGGACCCTCTCAATCATCCCAGGGACTGTGGCCTTAATCCTGGAGGCACGCCTATCAGCAGATTGGGCTAGTTGCCCCATCCGTAGTATCGCAGCCTGGGTGAGTGGAGGTCTGGAAACATCAGCACCATTAGCAGGCTTAGGGAGCAAGGGAGCGGTAGAAGAGCTCGGAGTCAAGAAAGGAGCACCACTAAAGATACCTGAAGGCCCAGGGACCGGAGTAGGCAATACTACCTCTGCATGTAAAGTCTCAATGTCCATAGCCGGGGAAGAATCCACCGGGGCTGTCTTCTTCTTCTCAGCCTCATCTTTAATATACTCAGCCTCGATCCACCAGATGTCAGTGCAGGAGGTGGGAGTCACTTCCACGTCCTTTATTTCATCGTGAGGCACCCAGGCTCATCTGCATAATTTGGTGATCAACACCGGGAATGGGAGTAAAGTCTGACGCTGTGATGTTTGCGTAATTAAGACACAACTTCCGATGCAAGTGTCTACGATCGTACAATAGTTTAGTAACCCAACCAAGGGTTGGGATCGTTCCCAAGAGAGTGGTTTTGAGAAATAATAGAAAAATAAAATTTAGTTCTAACTAGTCATAGCTAAAGACATTAATGATTAAAAACATTGTAAATTAAAGGGGGACACAAGAGTGTCAATTGATAATGGGGTTTTTGTCACAAGTATGGTAAAAAAAGCAAAATAACAAGGGTTTCTAAGTAATGAGAGGGGATCCTTAGGATGTGACAGGAATACGGGTTAAGCTAGATTATTGGGTACATGCTTTCGACAGAAAATTCATAGAGTAATTGTGACAAGGCTAGACTTTAAGGGAAATAAGCTTTCTCTCGAGCAACTTACCCCGTTTCAAATGTGTTCCTCTCGAACACCCACTTGTCGCATGAAGACCAGCCTACGCCTTAACTCACTCACTCTCTCGAGCTGAGTGTGTGGACATGGGACTAGGGTTCACTCTCTCGAGCTGAGTGTGTGGACTTGGGACTAGGGTTCACTCTCTCGAGCTGAACCTCATGTCACTCACACGCCTCAATCTAGTGGTCTTAGTTTTACGACCTCTCTCTTGAGCAAGCCGAAAACACATAAATAACTTGTATTTGCAACTACAAATTCATTAAATTCATCCCCAACCACTAAATGAAATCACAATTAAACTATGATTAAACTATCAACAAGCAAGACCCAATAATTATCTTAACCCATATTCGCTAAATCACACCCTAAGAATTGGGGTATTTAGCCACACATTAAGAGATAGAAATTTATACCTAAATGAGCTGGCATTCAAATAGGTATGAAGATTTAAGTCTTGTTACATGCCAAGAATAAAGAATCTAAGAGACCCAAGTCCAAATCCTTGGAGATGAAACCCTATTTTACTTCAAGTTTTCAAAACCCTCTCAAACTCACAACAAAAATACTAAAAAGTACTATTCTATATGAAAATTATAATAATTGTTCCACACTTAAAACTACAACTCTAACTAGTATTTATAGTTTTCACAGATTTGTACTGTAGCGGATCATTCGGTGTCGTTAGTCATTATCACCGATCAACTTGGCGATTCGCCCTTAGGGGTAGTTCATCGCCGTCTTGCACCAGCCTTCAACATCGTGTGCTCTGGGTCATTGGGCGGCATGGTACTACTTCGCGGAACTTCTCGACGATGCGCCGACTGCTCCCTATCTCCGCCGACTTGATCCTTTCCTTCAGGGTTCAGCACACTGGAACAAAAGGCGAAGTAAGACCCTTCAGCGACTCGCCAAGTGGACTCGATGATCCTCAAGCCTTCATTTCTTTGTTTTTCTCAGCCTTTTCGTTCCTTTTTGCGATGTAGTTTCCATGCTTTCCTTCAAACATCAAATACCTGAAACTTAAGGGTTTTCATCAGATATTGAGATAAAATAAGCATTTGAGGACATAATTTCTATTAAAATATAGCCCTAAATGAGTCCAATTTGTGGACTCATCACACTGCCTAGCCCTCATGGCCATCTCTTGGCCAATAATCATTCCCAAGTTGAGTAAATTTCCAACAATAATAGAGACAAGGCAGGCTGTACCATCTCACAAATTGAAATAACTAGGAAGAAGTCAAGAATTGGAAATAGTGATTTTAGGAAATAATGAAAATCTGGAAATTTGTTTAAGTTATGTTAAGAATGAGTTTTGGGTCAACGTCAAATGACCATAACTCCTAGCTCAGGATGAGTTAGGTGTGTTTCCAGAAAACCATAGGAAAGATCGTTGAATTATATTTCCAACTCCGCCGAGTTTGCGCGATTCCGAGTTTGTATAAGTGAGATATTCCCTTTGAAGTTGGACTATTTAGATAAGGAAAGTCTAATCCGGATTTTGGAAGGGTATTTTAGTCTTTTCCTTACCCAATTATTTTAAAACGTCTTTAGGAGATTAATTGGGGGTAAAATCAGGATTTAGTCAGTTTAGAAAAGTTGAAGTTCACGCTAGGGCTTGAAGAAAAGAGAAAAGAGGAGAAAGGAGAAGGAAAATCAAGAATCGTCAAGAACATTCGAGTTTGATTGCGGATTTTGCCAAGGATTCAATCCTACGAGGTATGTGAGATCACATAGCATTGGGTTAGTTCATCCACGTACCAATCATGATTCAATTCAGCAAAGTTATATAGTTTTGAAAGTAAATCCTATGAGTTCTTGATGATAATTCGATTGAAATCTTGTGGGTTCTTGTTGTTGAAGTTATTGAGTTTGATTCATGATTTTAGTTGTGATTTCGAGTAGAATCTGATGTATTTTTATAGTATAGTTGATTCTAGGTGTTTAGGGAAAGAACCAAATGAAATTAGAGGGTTTAGAGTTGAAAAACGAAGAAGAAAACTTAGGATTTTCTAGGAAAGGGGCTGGGGCGCCACGCCCCAAAACAGTCTCTGAATGTTGGGCCCTAGGGAACCGCACCAGCCAGAGCACCCCAGCTTGGTCTCTGAAGCTCAAGGGCTGGCACCACGTGCCTCTCAGAGCTCTAGGGACGCCAGTTCCTCTCATTCTTCCCCCATCTTTCCGTACTAGTTCTTTAGCAACGTACCTATGTTTTCTAGTTGGTTCCAACACTCTAAGGTACGTCTAAACATCATGAAATCATCCATAAACATGAGATCATGAACCTTGAATCCATAATTCAATTCAAGGAAAGTTAAGAGTCAAGTCTAGAAGTTAAGAAGCAAGTCAAGTGAAGTTTATAAAGTTATCAAAAGTCTTTCACAAACATTTTAACTTTGTTTTAAGATTTAAGTTTCGAGTTAAGCAAAGAGTAAAGAGTTGAGTTCATTTCTCCAAAATCTATAAGGAAACTAAGTATTCCCAAGAGTTTAAAATGTTTTCACATTTGAACAGGAAAGGGAAACACTGATTTCCAAGAGAGTTTTTAAGCTAAAGTTTTGAGTAATTATCTCAAACCAAAGAAAGAAGTTTTGTTTTAAAACATATGAGCTAAGTATATTTTGGGGATAGTATTGAGCACCGATATGAGGATGTGAGTTTATATTAACTCAAATCTCCATAAACCATGTATTCATCATGGGTAGTAAAGGATCATACTTTTTAAATGACTCCTTAAGTGCTTTTTAGCATAGACTAGTGGATCCACTTAGTTAAGGCGTTCTATATGACGGCAAAGTATAGGACAGT
>JAJOOR010013335.1:0-27718 GCA_036250505.1 Solanum acaule | reverse complement strand
CTTCTTCGTCCGAACTCCGAATGAGGTGAAACGAAGTGTGTTAGGTAGCTAACTCAAAGGGCTTTCCATGGATATGTTATGGGCCACCCAATTATTTGTGTGCTAGGAGATATGACCCTCCAAAGTAGACCCTTGAAAAAGGCTTCACTTTGAAATTTCGGATTTTGATACGGTTGCTCTAAAATTTGGGTTAGACCCATTTCCCACTCAATTTGACCCCCTAAACAAGAATATGAAGTCGGATTTTTAAAAAACGAAACGGATTTTTTTAGATATAGCTAAACAAGTTTCCGGTAACTTCCGAAGCACATTTTTAAGAACTTTTTGGGTCATTTCAGAAATACCTTCTGCAAGCAAAAAGTATGTGCAACACAATCTCATGGAGCTTATATGCAATTCATTCTCAAAAAAGCATAGCTAAAGCATGTTCAACAACTCCTCTCATGAAGTCTATAGGTAAACATACTCAATGCACAACAACATGAGGAAAATAAATTATATAAGTCATTTCTTTGAAAACTTAAGCTTTTTCAGGAACATGCATATTTAAGGAAACCGTGGAATCACATAAAAAATATGACTCAAAAACAAAGGACAAACTAAGAGGAATCATTACCTCAAGCTAGAATAGGAGTAGAAGGATAAAGACGAGGATATCGGGACATTAAATCGGCCTCGGCCTCCCAAGTAGCACCCTCAACTAATTTATTCCTCCACAACACTTTCACGGAAGAAACTTCTACATTTCTCAACTTCTTGACTTGCCGGTTCAAAACCTTAACCAGAACTTCTTCATATGAAAGATTCTCTTTAACTCCCAAACCTTCTTAAGGGAACTATAGATGTTGGATCTCCAACACATTTCTTCAACATAGAGACATGGAAAATGGGATGCATCATTGATTAGGCAAATCTACTTCATAAGAAACCTTACCAACACGTTTGAAAATCTGATGTGTGCCTACATAGCGGGGACTAAGCTTCCCTTTCTTACCAAACCTCATTACACAAATCATGTGCGAAATTTTCAAGTAAACCCAATCATGAACATCAAACTCAAGATCCCTTCTTCTCACATCGGCACATGACATTTGCCGACTTAGAGTCATTTTCAACCTTTCTCTTATATGTTGAACTTTCTCCATGGCCTCATGTACCGATATGGGGCCTATAGGCGATCTACACCTCCAACTGTATAAAGCCTCAAATAGAACCATATCAATACTCGAGTGATAGTTATTGTTATAAGAAAACTCAATCAACGGCAAATGGTCATCCCAATTACCCTTAAAATCAATCACACAAGCTTTTAGCATATCTTCCAAAGTTTGGATAGTATGCTTCGCTTGCCCATATGTTTCAGTATCGGTTGCGATCAATACTATTGACTTGAATAGTGCTCCTGATTGAATGATATGTTTGTGCAATTTCAATGAGGCAAAACTTGAGTTGCATAAGTCATGTGTGAAATCTTAACATCTCATTGTGACTAGCTAATTAAAATGATCATACATTTGCCCTCAGACCTGTTACAATCCTTGAAAGACCTTAGTGATCTTGATTGAGCTGAATGTCATGTTGATTGGAAAATATGGGCAAGTCTGTGGTAGAATCATGCATGTGTTTATCTTTCAAAATGTGAGAGTCAATTTTGATTCCCTATTTCTTAAATTTGGATTAGCTTTGTATGGGTATGGAATCATTCTTGATGTGAGGGAATTCAAATACTTTTGTTGAGCTTGAATTTGGATTTGAAGCTAGCATTGTGCGCTTGACTTCTATTTAATTATGACTAGTCACAGTTTGAAACTTGTAGTGCACAATTGAACATTGTATAGGTAGGTTGAACCTCACGTGCATTCACGTTGAGTCTTAAGTAGCACTATTTGAAGGCATCTCTATTTAACTGTTTGTATCTTATATTTTACTTGAGGACAAGCAAAAAATTAAGTTGGGGGTGTTGATGAGTTGGGGATTTCACCTCATTTAGGGTTTAATATTTAAGGAATTCATGTCCTCAATGCCTATTTCATGCTCTAAATTGATGATAAAATTTAAATTTTCAGCAATGAAGGCAAAAGAGCAAGGAAAGGGCATTACTAGGCAAAAAGGAGAGAAAAACTAAAAAAGTTAAAGGAAAGCAAAGCTGGTACTCGTAAAAGCTGCTCGACGAGTCGCCAAGTGGACCTTGAGCTCGCCTAAAGTTCCAGCAGGATAGCCTATGGACAAGACCATGGTTTGGCGGCTCGCAGAGTGGACCGGTGATATCGATCTTGATCGCCTAAAGTCACAGAATAGAGATGGTCAAAGACTAAGCATATAAGGCGATGGAAATGAGAACTTAGCGTATCACCAACCAAGTCGGTGAAGCCATACGTACGTTATCGAGTGACTCCGAAGCTGATATTCTGGGAATGGATAAATGTAATTTTAAAAAGAAGAGAATGAGTTCTCCTATTGTCCAGTTCTGGGTTTTTGATCATAAACATTCTAAACATAGTTCCTATACTTTTGAGTTGAGATTTAGGGTTTGTTTGATATTTAGCTTCAATTTGAGTATTTGGAGACTTGTGGATTGTTGCCCAACCTGATGGAAAACATAGTTGGTAACAATTTCTTGTTCTATTATGTTTGGCTAAAACCCCTATTCTTGGGGGTGTGATTATGTAGTTGAATGTTTCAATTAGCTTAGGGGTGTTAGTAATTACTTATTTTATTGTTGATTTGAAGTAGGCTCAATTAATAGTTGGTGTTTTAATTGATGAATTGTAGTTGCAAATGCAATTCTAGTTTAGTAGTCTAAGTTTGCTTGAGAAAGAAGTATTAGAGTAAAACTTTTAATTGATGATTGTAGTGATTGTGTTCTTGCAGATTTAGCTTGAGAAGTGGGTCTGAATGCAATCCTACAAAATCTAGCTTAAAAAAGTAGATTGATTAAGGTATTGGGCTGTTAAGATTTGTTGTGCTTGTTGAGGTTCGAATGAACTAGCTAGATTCGTGATAGTTGATTGAGAAATGGCTTTTGCACTAAATGCCGAACATATTCACTCAGGTTCAATGAGTTTTAGTAAATAATAATCATCCATTTAGCAAAATTAGCATTCAATTTATCACACTCCAAAGAAACCCTTTCTACTTGTTTACTCACGGTAATTTGTAGTTGTTAATTGTTCATCCAAATCTCCCCATTTGACATTAATTGTCAATCCCTTGTCATTTACTTATTTTTTTGCAAAAATGTCTACATCTACAAACGATTAGAACACCATTTTACTTCGTAATCGAATTCTTTATTGTATCACTCCCCGTGGGATCGACCCAACTCTTAGTTGGGTTGATACTTTTTAGCGACCGCCTACACTTAAAATCGGATGAAGTGTAGTTTAGCATTATCAGCTATACCAAGGAAAAGAAGCGTAATCCACTTTAAGTTATCACAAGATCCTGTCACAAATGTTGCTTGAACAATGCTCCCAATTATTGCACAATGGGCCCTCAACACGCTCAAAGTAGTAGGGGAGCAAACTATTTTACAGGTATGCAAGTTATTAAAACATGGGGCTATGATCGAATACCCAACTATTTGGGACATAATCAAACTCCACATGTTTGAGCAATTCAAAAGAGCTCGACCCTTATATTTATCGGCATGGGTTAGAAAAGTTTATGTTGCCTATGTAAGGGCATTGCATAAGAATAGGCAGGGTGTAATTTGGAGACCCCTTTATAAATGGTAGGTTTACACTGATTTTAGGCCTATTTTGATCGACAGTTTGTGTCTTTAATTCCTAATTTCATCCTATTCTTACAATATTTTGATGATTTGATGCTATAAAGGCTAAAGGACAAGGCAAGGATGAATGTAAGAAAGAAGGGACAAAAATATGAAAAAAAGTGTAAACTCCACATTGGTGATCACCTAACTTGACAAGAGGATCAGCCAATAGGTATGACCTCGCCCAAGCTAGCAATGCACAATAATTAAATTTATTAAGACAGGTTGGCAGACTAAAAGAAGAACGACAACTTACCGAATGTGAAGGGTGAACAAAGGTGATAGTCGCCGAATGTGAAAGTACTTGGAGTAAAATTGAATGCTTGAAAGGCAATCAATAGTGGTAATCGGTGATATACCGAAAGTGAACAACAAACTTGAACGAGCTCACCGAATGAGGTTCAAACACCAAAAGACTAAAGCAAGAGAAAGGTGAGCTAAGGATAAGTTGGTGATTCCCCTAATGTGATTGATGAGCACAACTAACATCGCCCAATGTGTTGTGTATTAAGTTTTGAGCCAAATTTTTGAAACTATAAATAACCTAAAGGAGAGAGAAACAGAGGTTCTGAAGGTCTGAAAAATAGACAAAAAAAGTGAGAAAGTTTTGAATAGTTTAGAGAGAAACACTTTCACTTTTTGAAGAACACTTTTAGTTTTTGTGATTTTTCAATTTTTGCTCTTGAAATTGACAATTTGAAGTTTAAATTCAAAGTGGGCATTGCTTGTAATTTCCAATTTTAGGTTACCCATGGCTTCTTTAATGCAAGGTATAATTTGTTTACACATTGTGATGGGTGGCTAAAACCTTAAGATCTAGGGGCGCGTTTATGGGATTGGGTGATGATTTAACGTAGTGGGTATTTTGTTATTCTCTATTTTATTGTTGTTCATACATGGATTCGGGTTAATTAATATGGGGTTAATTTATGGGTTAACCTTTCAAAATTAATTCCTACTTTTGTTCTTTGATTGATGCACGAAAGAGTAAGTGGTCAAAATATGTGATAATTAGAACAATTGGGTGGATGATTCCATCTAGTAGCATCACCCATCAATAAAAGATTCTATTGACCACTTACTCTTTTAATTGGTTTTGAAGAGTAGTTTGAGAATTTCCCTGACAGGGGCTTGTGATTTGTTTGAAACCCATGAACACAAATGAACTATGCTACCTAATCAAAATCGATATTTCAGACTCAACCAAATTTATGAAACCACCAATTGAGATCGTATCATCATATTGTTGACTCAAGTCAATATTTGCAAGGTAAACACATAACTAAATGATAAGTGCCACAAAATCATCACGAACACCTCGGGATTCAAACCAAATGTTGTTTCACTATAAACTCGGCATGTTGGAGCTTACCACACTGATTTCAAGTATATTTACCAAGAATATTGACCGAATCAAACTTTCGCCAAAACTTCAAAGTGATAACGCTTAACGAAACAAACTAAAAGTGAATGCCTTAAAATCCAAACTGACAATCCCACTAGAAAAAATCGAACCTTCTGAGCTGATGGACTTATCAGAAATCACATATGAAATTAGATTATGTGGATGTTGACTTAAGTTAACTCTTTCACTTCAAAGGTCTCCTAAAAGGAAAAACTCGCTCAAAACTCTTCTAACCACCTTGGGAAGCATTTCACACAATCAAACAACACAACAAATCTATAACGATGGTACGAGAAATATTGTCAAGAGTTTATTGTATCCCTTAAAAGTAATTTGTTTTAGGAGGATCTGATGCAGATGAACCAACATTTTTAGAAAGTTTGAGTAACATAGGCCACCAAAAAATATTTTACTAACTTTTTTGATACTTAGATAAAATTGGAATAACTTTTTGTTGCAAAAAAATATTTAATGATTTGGAACACCTCGCAACTTTCCTCGTAGAATATGGATCTTTCGTTGTAAGTATATCCTCTTAAACAAGGTAATATCCTACTTGTGCTTATATGTTAAGGTTCATTCCTATGAGTGGGAAGTTCATTGGAAGTGGTTTAGGATCATAAGAGATCTCTAGTACTAAGTTGAGTTCAAAACCTTCATACTGACTATGTTTTTCATATTAGTTCATGCAAGACTCAACTTAAAATGAACCTATATCTTATCCTAAAATGAATTAGGTGGACCATGACCTCTCAAATTACAGTTCTATGAGTCTTCTTTCCAACACTAAGAAGTTGGTATCATTTAGAGTTTGGAGTAAATTTTTATGACCGTTTTACTAGAGACTACTCCAATAGAGTTTTTAAAATCTGCAACTACGAATCCATTTACGGGTGGTAAATGGAACTACGACCCATAGTTTTCTATCATAAAATAAACTTCTCAAACTCATTTTTTCAAAGTTTGATTCTTACAATCCTAATTATGGATCGTAACACTATCTATTGGTCTTACTTTGTGTTCGTGAACTTGTTTTTAGGCCTGATTTACACTGATATGAATACGAGTTGTAAACCCAATTATGAGCTGTAATTTTGGCCCATTGAATGAACTTCATAAAATCGATTTGAAGCCAATGTTTTCACGAATCCACTTACTAGTCGTAAACTAATCCACAATTCATCTTGTCAATACATGGATCAATCTTTAGAAATCCAAATTATGGCCCGTAAACCCTAGTACAAATTATTTACCATCAAGAAATATGACAAAAATTTATAACGAATCTCCATCCTTAATTAAAATTGCCGAATTTGGTGCTTGAAACGAAGAACTTCTTGATAAGGAGCGCACAAATTGACTATTAGGTATCCAAAACTCATTGATAAGATTATCATAATTCGGTTCAAGTAGGATATTAAGGGAATAACACACGCCATACCAAGAACTCTTTTATTTCAAATATCAAACAAGTAAGCTTGTATTCGAGCCTTGTTAATCGAAACGATCCTAATAGAGAACAATTTATTTTAATGAGATTTTTAAAAAATCTTATAACTCTTAGTCTCGAAACAATAACAGCACCGAGTGGAGACTAAAAAAATAAGTGACCATTGAACTAACACACAAATAACTTCAAACATAACAAACAAAACAATTGAAAACAAGAATATCAATTTTAGTCTTTTCAACTCTTCTTGATAAGATCAAAGAA
The DNA here is from genome assembly GCA_036250505.1 of Solanum acaule. Classification (NCBI taxonomy): domain Eukaryota; kingdom Viridiplantae; phylum Streptophyta; class Magnoliopsida; order Solanales; family Solanaceae; genus Solanum; species Solanum acaule. Next base: position 20,824 of record JAJOOR010013335.1, on the reverse strand, counting down.
GATGCTAACTTTTGCAACATGTTCTAGTCAAACATTTGACTTTAATAAAACATAAATTCATCCAAGATAATAAGCAAAGATTAATGTGATGTAAAAACTAAAGAGTCTTTATTAGAAATTGTAAAAGAGTAACACACTCTATGAGCATAAGATTTCCCACATCATTTTTTCAGCTTAAGGGGTTCAGAGGTTCAGACTAGTATCAACAGGGATCCCGTAGTACGTAAAAGAATATAGATTCAAAATTTATCCACTAAATCAGTCTTTTATATGCATAAAATAATAATTGTGCTTCAATTTAAGTTAAATCAAGTCAACTTTATAAAATTATTGCAAATCATATCGTTCATATCATGAAATAAGTAAGAAGCACTAAAATTTCTCAATATATTAGTAACAATAATAAATGCAAGATCTGAATTTCCAATAAGTTGAGTTGGCTATATGAAATGGACACACTCCATTATACACTCTATGCCAATGGACACACTCCATTATACATCTCTGGGATTCATGAGCGCTCTTGTTGAGACTTTATCCAACACCATACTGGGGGAGTGTCAAAATTTACTACTATATTTGTCATATCTTATGTTCATGACAAATCACTACAAGAAAGTGGAGACACAACGACATTTTCTAAATGTCGTATTATGATGTTTAAATATCACAATTTGTTTACCGACATTTAAATTTTTGTGTCGGGGATTTTTCTGACATTTAGGTAATTGTCGAGAAGAATTTGTGACATTTAGGTAAATATCGAAAAGAATTTACGACATTTACTTCGCAACATATATGTAAATGTTGGTAAGATTATTACGACATTTATTTTTTGACATTTATGTGAATGTTGATAAGAAATATATGACATTTATTTTTGACATTTAGGTGAATGTCAGTACGAGATATATTACATTTATTTTTGACAAATAGGTAAATGTCAGTATGAAATATATGACATTTATTTTCGACATTTAGGTAAATGTCAGTATGAGATATTGTTGGATTTTAAAGGTGTGAACAGAAAATGAAGGGTTGTGACTCTCCTGAAGGGTTGTGACTATGCCTAAGGGTTGTAATCTTTATGAAATGATGTGTCCTTTCTAAAGGGTTGGGACCGTTTGAAAGGTTATGCCTTTTCAAAGTGTTGTGAACTTTCTGAAATGTTGTCTTCTTTCCAAATAATTGTGACCTTTACCCTTTGTTGGCTATAAATAGAGAGACTTTCTGTCATTTTTCTGCACTGAATTCTTCCCTTCTCTTGCATACATTTCTTACAAAACAAAATCGATCGATCATGTTTGTGTGTGTGATTTGTTGCTGTCATTTTGAGTTCGTTGAAATTATTGAAGTTTGAGGTACCGCTACTTCTTTAATGGTTAATCTATTTTATCTTGGGAGGAATTAATCTGCAACCTCGGGTACTTAAGGGGATTAAATTTCTTAAGGACACACAGTTGGTTCTATGGGCTCGGATAGTTCCTTTCTTTTTCTTTTCATCTTTTATTATTTTTGGTTTGCTAATCTGAATACAGAAGAGATAACAAGCTTAAGAAATTTTAACCTTAATGGTATTTTCTGTGGTAAGAAAATTACTTCTATTTTCCGTGTTCTTTTTATTGTGGAAAAAAAAAAGAAAAAGAGAATTATTTTATCATATGATAAAAGAGATTTGGGATGAATTAGTACTACTTTAATATGTTTGAGTATATTTTCTGTAGTAAGTTTTCCTTGGATGGGTAAGATTATTTTTATTTTCTTCTCAAGTGCATTCAAGCATTGCACCCCTTTAGTTTCTTTTCAATGAGAAAAGTTATTTTGTGCATAAAGGCTAAGATGAGCACTTTAATTATTTTTCCTACATTCTTGGTTTTATATAACTATGAGAAGAAGTAAATGAACAGATGTTGTCTCCTAACAATATTTGAACATGAGTTTAGTTTATTGTTGAAATTAAATGTCTTCTTGAGGAAAATAGGAATATGATGAAAACTGAGAAAAGAAAAAAAAAAGCAAGAGAAGTGACTTGCATGGAATCATTGCTGACAGATAAAATAAGATTCAATGAAAGTAAAAATCAGGTTCTATCTTAATTTCCCTTGATTATTATTTTCTTTTCTATCCTTTATAAGTTATGAGATTTATTTCATAAATGTTAGGATAGATGGTCATTATGTGATGATCTCAGAATATATCTTTATTTTTATTAATATGTATTCTGTTTAGAGGGGAAAAAAACTTCTGTAGTTTTCTACTCCATGTGAAATTTGATTGTGTTTGACTTTTGGAGACTAAAATCTTTTGATTTTTTTTTACTCCTTTGGTTTGAAGAATATAAGAACTTCACGAACAAATCAGATTGTGCATTGGTTTAAAGAATATAGAAACTTCACCAATTTGGTAAATACTCTATTTGAATGAATATTCTGACTTGAAGAGTACAAAATCTTCGTCAGGAATATTAAGGCTAAATGATTTGAAAAAGATAAAATCTTCATCTTTAGCTAGAAACAGTGTTGTATTTGAGGTTTTCTAGAGATTAAAACCTTTTTGGTTTACTACTCTGTCTGAATGTGAAACTGATTCAAAGAATATAAAAACTTCATCGTTAAACTAGAAACAAGTTGTATAAAGATTGAATCTTTATTGTTAGTATTCTAAATACTAAGCGGTCTGCCTAGTTGTGACAGAAAGGAAAAAAAACTAGTAACATAAAATTAGTAATTTTTGTGCCTGCAATGGGTATTTCTATGGATTAAATCTCCAAAAGAAGGCTTCGTGTTGCCAATGTAAATTTTGATGGTATATAATTTGAAAGCATGAAAAAAAAATGTGGAAAATAATTTCAAATACTTGAAAAATATTTATGAGAATATATTCAAAATGTGGGGGGTTCTTTACTAGTGATAAAGACAAAATTAGACTTACTATCTAATTTAAATTTTAAAGTACAAGATATGAAATTTAATGACATTCTTGTATTATGTTAGACCCACAAAATTCTTGGAGTATATTTGATATTGTGGTCGTTAAGTCTCTCTTTACTAGTATATGATATGACTAGTATAAAACCACAAAGTTATATTACTCGTTCAAAAGAATTGTATTCTTTGATGAAAAAGTGTCACTTAAAATATTGTGATTTTTCATGAAAAGATATGTCTATTTGTATAGACATGAACATTGGTAAAAAGTGATCTATTATGTTTGTGTTGTAAAACAAACATTTGGGTCATATTGCTCTTATTTGACCAAAGAGACTATGGTCATGGGTAATTCTATAACAAATTGAATGTTATGGAAAGGTCCTTCTGCCAAGGACATCTGGCAAGGTGCTGACTCTAAAACAATGTCTGTATTTGACAAAGTTATAAAAAGTAAAGAACAAAATATTTGTAGGAAAAAGTTACCTCACGGAAGGTCTTTTCAAACCCATTATTTCTTTTTGTTCTTACTTACTTGAATCAAATTGTTTGTGATATGAATGCTTAGGACATGTCAATTATAAAAACCTTGCAAAAATTGATCAATTTAGAAATTTTGCCTGACTTCTAGTGCAATAAATCAAAATGTCAAGTATGTGTTGAATCTTAGTATGTTATGCATACTTATGAATTTGTTGAAAGTAATTTTAATCATTTAGAATTGATTTACACTGACATTTGTGATTGAAGTCAACATCATCTCTTGGTGGGAAAAAGTGTTCCATAAATTTTATTGACTATTGCACTAGATAGTGTTGTGTCTGTTTGCTAAATGGTAAGGATGAAGCAATAGAAACATATAGGCAATATAAAACAGAAGTTGAAAATTAGTTGGATAAAAAGATTGTCATGATTAGAAGTGGTAATGTGGAGAATATGAATCTTCTTTTGCAGTAATATATTTGGAAAATGGAATCATCCATCAAATTACTGCACATACTCACCTCAATCTAATGAAATTGTTGACAGGAAAAAATCAAACTTTGAAGGAAATGTTGAATGTCATACTTATAAGTTCAGGTTTACCACAAAATTTGTGGGGGTGCTATCATTATAGCAAAAGAGAACAACAAAAAGTTTGTTTGTTCAGAAAGAGAGGAACAAAAGCTTTATTTGTTAGTAAAGGGAGCAAAACATAAAAAAAACTTTTTTGTTTTTTAAGAAAGGGAACAACAAAAAGTTTTGTTTGTTCAGGCTTTGTTGTATTCTGATAGAGTATTCTTGTCGCCCCTTAAAGTATATACAAGCAATAACTCTTGAAAGATAGTGATCTAACAATTTCCAATACAATCTATTCCATATAAGAAATGGAAATGAGGAACTATTCCCAAACGGGAAAAAATAGGACCTAAGACTGTGTATTGTATGTTAATTGGATATGCTACAAATAGTAAAGTATGTCAATTTATGGTTCATATGTCGGAACTGTCGGATAGTTAAGTGAAGGGTCTAAACGACCTTGGAACGAACCAAATGAAAATGTACTTAATAAAGAAATTCATAGGCATAGTAAATGTCAATGGACAAATTACTTCCTTCGAGTTTGATTTTGTAATATTTCTTCTTGAAAATGAGTCTCATAAATTCAAAGAAGTTATGCCCTCTGTGGACTCATTCTTTTTGGAAAGAGGCTCTCAATAGTAAGATAGATTCAATCTTGAGCAACCATACTTGAGAGTTGGTTAATCTTCCTCCAGAAAATAAATCTTTGAGATCAAAGTGGGTTTACAAAAGGAAAAGAAAGTTGATGGAACTATTGACAAATACAAAGCAAGACTTGTTGTCATATGGTTTAGACAATAAGGAGACATTGATTATTTTGACACATAATAGCCACTAACTAGGATTACATCAATTCAAATGTTAATTGCGCTAGTTGTGGTATATAACCTTCAAAATTGTCAAAATGAATGTGAAAACATTTTTTTAAAAATGGATATTGGAGGAAGAAATTTACATGTAACAACCCGATGACTTTGTGGTTCCTGGTAAAGAAAAGAAAGTCTATAAACTTGTTAAGTCACTTTATGGACTAAAAACAATCGCCCAAATAATGACATGCGAAGCTTGACCAAACTATGTTGGCAAATTAATTCAATATTAATGAATGTGATAAATGTTTTTACATTAAAGACACTCCAAATCACAAGGTCATTGTTTGTTTTTATGTTGATGACATGTTGATCATCAAAAGAGACATTTCTGACTTAAATGCTATTAAGCATATGCTAGAAAGTAACTTCGATATGAAAGACATTGAAGTTACTGATGTGATTGAAAAGGTACCTGACAAGTTCAAGTATTTGAATTTCAATATTGTCAAGACTCCAATAAATGTGAGCTTTGTACTTGAAAAGAATGAAGGTAAAAATGACTCACAATTGGATTATGCTAAAGTACTGAGAAGTATGATATATATATCATGAACTGAACGATTAGATATAGCATGTGCTATTAGTAAACTTAGTCGGTTCACAAGTAATCTCAATCAAACTCATTGGATGACAATTGTAACACCACGTATCCGAAAACAGAACTTAATGTAGATTTCCATAAGTTTCAAGTGCAACCCACGGTTGCCACCCACGGCCCATGCTGGTGGTCCATGGTTCACATCTGCAACCATCCCTAGAAATTCAGACAAAAATCATTCTAAGGCATGACCCATAAACTGACATGACGGATCATGGATCCATCGACGGATCGTCGATCAGTCCGTAGGTCAAGGCCTTCAGAACCTGGTCTCTAAATTCCATCGACGGACTGACATAACGGATCGTGGATCCATAGACGGATCATCGATCAATCTGTAGGTCGAGACCCTCATAACCTGGTCTCTGAAGTCATCGATGGACTGACAGGATGGATCGTGGATGACACAACTTCAAGTACGAGTGTCTATGATCGTGCAATAGTATAGTAACCTAACCAAGGGTTGGGGTCGAGTCCCAAGGGAGCGGTTTTGAGAATTAATAGAAAAATAAAATTTAGTTCTGACTAGTCGTAGCTAAAGACATTGACGATTAAAAACATTGTAAATTAAAGGGAGACACAAAAGTGTCAAATAACAATGGGGGTTTTGTCAGTAGTAAGCAAAAATAACAAAGATAACAAGAAAATCAAGTATGTGGAAGAGTTCTTGGGGTGTGACAACAATACAAGTTGAGATAAATAGTTGGGTACATGTTTTCGATAGGAATTTTGCAAGATAATAGTGACTAGGCTAAGCTTTAGATAGAAATAAGTTCCCTCTCGGGCAACTTACGTCGTTTCAAATGCGTTCCTCTCAGACACCCATTTGCCGCATGAAGGCCATACTACGCCTTACCCCACTCACTCTCTCGAGCTGAGTTTTAGGATATGGGACTAGGGCTCGCCCTCTCGAGCTGAACCTCATGTCGACCCACTCCTTAGGCCATCAGTCTGGCGGTCTTGGTTTCGCGACCTCCCTTTCGGGCAAGCCGAAAACACATGGGTGGCTTTGTATTTGCAACTACAAACCCATTAAATTAAACCACAACCACTAGGTGAAATCACCATTAAAATACATCTAACCTATCAGCAAGCAAGACCCAACAATAATATCAACACATATTTGCTAAATCACACCCCAAGAATGGGGGTTTTTAGCCACACATCAAGAGATAAAAACTTATACCTAAATGAGCTTGCATTCAAATGGGTATGAAGATTTAAGTCTTATTATAGGCCAAGAATGAAGAATCCAAGAGACCCAAGTCCAAATCCTTGGAGATGAAACCCTCTTTTTCTTCAAGTTTTCAAAAGCCTCTTCAAACTCAGAGCAAAAATAAAAAGTACTAAAATTATATTAATTGTTCTATATCCAAAATGTGTTACTAAAAAATGTGATACTAAAATCTTCTCCTTAACGAGTATTTATAGTTTTCAGAAATATGTGCTGCAGCGGATCATTCGGCGACATTAGTCAAAATTGCCGATCAACTTGGTGATTCACCCTTTGGTGTAGTTCATCGCCGTTTTACACCATCTTTCGGCATCGTCGTGCTCTGTGTCATTGGGCGACATAGTACTGCTTCGCGGAACTCATCGGCGATGCGTCGACTGCTACCTTTTTATGCCGACTTGATCCTTTCATTTAGGGCTTAGCACACTGGAATAAAAGGCAAAGTGAGACCCTTCGGTGACTCACCAAGTGGACTCGGCGATCCTCAGGCCTTCATTTTCTTGTTCTTTTCAGCCTTTTCGTTCCTTTTTGTGAAGTAGTGTTCATGCTCTCCTTCAAACTTCAAATACATGAAACTTGAGGGTTTTCATCAGATATTGAGATAAAATAAGCATTTGAGGACACAATTTCTCTTAAAATATAGCCCTAAATGAGTCCAATTTGTGGACTCATTAGATACCCAGCCTATCTCTATTCCTCCTTACAGAATGGCTCCAGTTGAGCTTAAGGAATTGAAAGAGTAGTTGAAATACCTTCTAGATAAAGGCTTCATCAGACCTAGTATTTCGCCATGGGGTACATTAGTGTTGTTCGTACAGAAGAAAGATGGTTCTCTCAAAATGTGCATTGACTATAGGCAGTTGAACAAGGTCACAATCAAGAATAAGTATCCCATCCCCAGGATTGATGACTTGTTTGACCAACTTCAGGGTGCTAGTCATTTCTCAAAGATAGACCTCATATCGGGTTATCATCAGCTTACTTCAGAACTCGGTACCATCCTCTTCTCCATCCTAGCCTCGGACTCTGCGATGGACTTCTGCATTTATGGCTTCACATGGTGAATCGGTGTCCATATGTGCCTCTAATTTCTAAACTCGAGCTAATGGCACAACAGAAGCTCCAGAAGGCAGAGTGAATCTAGATGAGCTGGGGCCCGACTAGTGGCCTGAGATGAGGAGGCCGGGGCATCATCAGTGTCGGCTGGAGGGGTAAGATCATCGGCTTGCATCTGCTCTACATCATCTACTAAGTCTGCACCTAATGGCGGCACTACAATTTGTGGACCACGTTGCGGGGCAGCTACATTGGCCTCATCTCGAATTAGGCCTATATCTATAGTCCCCGATGCCTGAATCAACTTATCACAATTCCAGATTGCCACTCCAGATTCCCTACATAGCTGAAAGATGAGACAAGGAAACGGGTAAGTGGTAGAGGTCTTAAAATCCCTCTCATGAATCTCTGTCGATAACATGTTGGAAAAGTCAATCTCGATACCCGCTACCAACGCCGCAACCATAACCGCTCTATCCCATGTAGGCGCATTGTCAGCCTTAGTCTGTGACACTATGTTCCGTACCAGTAACCAAAAGAACTTGGCCACTAAATTCAGGGTGGCCTTCCGAATACCTAAACATGGTGCGACGACCCACTCCGCACGCTCTCCATCCACAAAAATGTACCTGGCCAGCCAAAGTAAGACAACCTCACTATGTTCGGCATTACGCGTAAAGTATCCAATCCTCACAATATCCCATTTGTAGTCAAACTCGGCCGTGTTGAGTGCTTAAGTATGATCAGGGTCAGGGCAATAGAGGAATCGGCTGATGGTGGTATGTGATATGTCCACCGGAAAACCTCAGACCATAGTAGAAGTAAGAGGGTCCTGGGCTGTGGGCTTGGATCTCTTGTCGATTATACTCGAAGAGTGGCAGCATAGGAGGCATATAACTCCCGCACAATCTCCTCGCTATAAGTCTCGGGGTCTCGAGCCATCCAATCACACTTGTGAAGCTGAAAAAGCTAGTGGATGTTGGGAATAGTATGTAAGCTCCTTGTGAGGACTATGCACTCTTCAGTAACAAGCCGAGCCATCTTCTCTTTCTCATTCCACATTCTGGCATCCTGATAGATTTGTCATTGCCCCTCAACACACCATCTGTTTGGCTCCTCGGCCACCGGATCAGGGTCATAGTTTTGTGGCACCGGGACTTCTCCCAAACTAGTGGCCTCATCAGACGAGGCAGCTTGGCCCTGTGAACTTGAGCCGGTGGCGGATCCCGAAGTAGACCCTGCAGCAGAATTTGACTCAGAACCGAAAGCATACCTAATCGGTGACCCGATCAGTGTATCCTCCTCATCAGACTGGGAGGTAGTGACTACGTCGGGGAGCACCTTCTTGGACTGATTCAGAGTAGCCCGGGGTGTTGAGGGTGGTGTCCTCCCAGTGGTGGGGACATACTTAGGGTCTTTCTCCACCTCTGGATCGTTGTAAATCAATTTGCGGTAAAGTACCGTTGATTTGGACCTACCCTTAGTGGATATCGCTTTCTTGGGGGCCATTGTACCTATGGAGGAATTGTTAGTACCAAAATAAACCCAAAACACACTCGAGAAAATTTTAGAACTAAGGACGAACAAAAACGAAAAAAGAAAAAGTAAATTCAGATAGTGGCTTCAGTGGCCACCTGCGTCCCAAGTCTTTTATTCAAAAGTTTAATAGATGGTTTGAGACAAGGTTTTAGTAAAGACATCTGCTTGCTTATGAAAATGTTTTCGATTGTATGGTTTAAAGAAGTTTTAAATTTTCCCGTACTTTCTATGATCTTATGTTATGATTATGCTAAGGGCTTGTATGCGACCCCTTCGGGGTCAAGTATGCCATGTTATGTCTAGGGGGTACCCCTGGGTCTGACAAACTTGGTATTCAGAGCACAAGGTTTAGAATGGTTCTAGGATTGTCTCAAACCACGTCTAGTAGAGTCTTGTTCATAAATGTGAAGCGCGACACTTTTATGAATAATAGGCTATTGGATGTTTAGGAAATCTCACTTTTTCATTCTCTTAGTCGTGCCATAGAAGTTTAAGCTCTAGTAGGTCCTTCTTCTAATGTTTGCCTATGGTTTTTCAGGTTATGGCAAATACTAGGGCAAATTCTAGGAGGGATGAGGAAGACAATAGTGAACAAGAGGTTCCTCCCCAAGTCCCAAACCAAGATCCTCCTCAAGTTCCGAATGACCCTCCAATTGGGAATGCCACCCTAGTGGAGTTTAGGGCTTCTATGCAATTGTTGGCTCAAGCCTTGATGGTGCAAGCCAATAGAGATGTTGTGGCTTTGACAAACCCAATAAGGGGGATGGGTTCTTTTAGAGTAAGGGAGTTTTTGAGGATGAACCCTCTGGAGTTTTATGACTCCAAGATGGAACAAGATCCTCAAGGTTTTATAGATGAGGTGTATAAGGTGCTTGCCATCATGGGCTTGACTACGGTAGAGAAAGCGAAACTAGCCGCTTATCAATTAAGGGATATACTCAAATATGGTATGGACAATGGAAACATAGTAGGCAGGTAAAAGCGGGCCCAATAGAGTGGGAAGGGTTTAAAGAAACGTTCGTAGATAGGTTCTTTCCCCTAGAGTTGAGGGAACGAAAGATGCAAGAATTCATTAACCTTCGTCAAAGAGGTATTAGTGTGAAGGAGTATGCTCTTAAGTTCACCCAACTATCCAAGTATGCTCCAACTTTAGTGGCGGACTCAAGGTAGAATGAATAAATTTGTGATAGGAGTGTCCAAATTGGTAGAAAATAAGTGTCGTTCGGCAATGCTTATCCCTAGTATGAATATTTCAAGTCTCATGATTCATGCCGAACAAATTGAGGAGCAAGAGCTTAAGAAAATGAATAGGGAAGGGAAAAGAGCTAAAACCGATGATAGGAATGTTCCCAATGCTAAGTCCGATGAGCGAGGTAGGTCTAAGTCTAGACAAAAGTATTTCGGCCAAGACTGTCCATTTCCTAAGCCTAGTTGCACCAAGTGTGGGAGGAATCACTATGGTAAGTGCCTAGCCGGTATGGATGGTTGCTATGGGTGTGGAAAGGATGGGCACAAAGTGAGAGATTGCCCGGTCCTTAAGGTTAAAGGAAGAGAGGGAAAGAAAGTTGACTTTAGTGGTGTTGATGAGGAGACTCAAAAGAAGAATAGGTTTTATGCTCTCCAATCTAGAGAAGATCAAGAGTGATCTCTTCATGTCCCTTCCGGTATGTGTTTTTTTATGCTTTAGTAACTTTCCAGATTTCTTGTCTCTTGTGACTTGTTATGATGGACTTGAAGTTGTCTTTAATATGAATGATGCTTCATTGTTGCCTTATGTTATGAATTATGTTTAGAAGAACTTGTGTAGGCTTACTCCCAAGGGGGAGATAGTGTGCCTATCTAAGGAGGTCATTATGTGATTATGTGTTGCCATGATTTCCTTATATGCATGTTCATGAAAATGCTTAGGTCTTGTTAGACATGACTTATATGCATTATTTTCCTCATGTTGTAGTGTATTTGAGTAGAGTTGCCTATAGACTTCATGAGATGAGTATTTGAGCATGCTTTAGTTTTTGAATTGAAAGATTCCTCCTTGAAATGAATGTTTTTTTAGAGTAAATTGCGTATGGGATCCATGAGAGTATGTTGAGCAAGTTATGATTAGGAGATGGTAGTTCCTCCTTGAATATGACTAGTTATGAGAATGTCTTGCATAAATGGGTTGTTGATGAAGTTCTTACTTCCTTTTGTAAATTGAGTATGTTGGTGGGAATTGAAGTTTTCCTCATTGGTTGTGTGCATTTAGATGTATTGCATGCATGATGGGCTGCAAGTCTAGAGTCGTTTCTTTTAAGAAGTGTTTAGAATTGTCATTCGAGGACGGATGTTCCCAAGGGGGAGATATTGTAACACCCCGAAAATTAGTAGACTAAACTAGAGCCAAAAGCTAGGGTTCTAGAGTGTAATATTGGGAATTATGGTCGTAGATGAGACTTTACATGCTTGGAATGAGGGGTCGAGTAGTTGAACGTCAAGGTATGTGTTAGACCTCGTAGCTTAGAAGACCATTTAGAGTTTGGTTGAGCATGGGAAGGGCAAGTGCCAAGGCAAAAGGGCAAGCCTAAGCCAAGGGGCCAAGGCTGCCCAACCTTGGCAAGCTACTGCCCAAGGGGTTCACAACCACCTTCACGACCAGTGGTCTTGACCATGGTCCATGAAGGGGTCCGTGAAGACCCCTTAAATTTGTGGGAGGTCATGCCTTGAGGCAAGGCTACTGCCTAAGGGGCCACGACCATCACCACAGCCCATTGGCTTGACCACAGACCGTGGGAGGCCTCGTGGACTTCCCTTAGCCACAAGGGAGGTTACCAAACTAGGAAGGGTCACTGGTCAAGGGACCACAGGCTGTGGTGCCCTTGACGATCTGTCCAAGTGGGCATGACCCCTGGCAATAGGTTGCCTAGTCGAGGACACTTAAGTAAATTCCAAAACGTCTAGTTAATTAATGGGGTCGTTTTATGTGTTTTATTCACCTATATAAGGTATTTTGAGTCATTAGCCTCCAATTTTAAGTCACTTTTCACAAGACCCAAATCAAAACCCCAAATCACTCCTCTCTCAAATATTTCTCTCTCTAGAAAGACCTCCATTGAAGAAGAAGCTAGGGCTTGAAGCTATCAAGAACAAAGGTTCTATTGCTAAAGGCTTGTGTTAGGGCATTGATTAAGGTATGTTTAGCTTATCATCTATGGGTTCTTCCACCCATAGAGTCCCCTTAGTAATCCCCCAATTGTAGATCAAAAACCCAATTCTAATTAAGGTTCTTCTTACATTATGGGTATGTGGGTATGATTCCAATCTAGTGGATAATACCTAATTATGATTGATTTAGGTTTTTATTTTTAAGTGATATTATGATGAATTTATGTGATTTCTATGGTAAACCCTAGTCTAAATTGATGAATGTGATATTTGTGGGTTTATGCCATTAGAGGTCAAATTAAAGGTTCAAAAGTGACTCTCTTAAATCAATGACATGAGTAGTATTTGTTCAAGGTTAGGAACATGTAATTATGAATTAAACTAGACTTTATTGAATATGATGGGTCTTGACTTGTAAAGATGGAATTGAACCTTTATGATGAATTATGACTAAGAATCACCTAGTAATGAAGAGTGTGATGAGAATTGCTTAAGATGAAGCTTATTACTTGAATGTCTTGTAATCTAGATATGAATGATGATAGAATGAAGTAAAGCTTTGATATTAAGGCTTGTAGTCATGAATGTTGAATCACTAGGGCTTTGAGAGTAAAGCTTAAACGAGAATAGGAGTCTAATAGGTTGGATTATGGTGAAAGGCTTATACTCACCTAACCTACCTTATGAATGATTGAAAGTATGAAGTGATAGAATCACTTGAACATGGATTGGTTGTCAAGGACATCCTTCCATGAGTTATGAGTGTTAAGCAAGGCTTAGCAAGTAAACCTTAGGGTGTATGCTTGACTCCAAGTGGATATTGAAGATGAGATGGAGTGTCACATAAGATAGGGTCCGAGCTCCAAGTAGAAAGGAGAACCACACCTAGTTGATGTGAGGACTATCCAAGAAAAAAGGGGAACTCTGACGTAGTAGAGTGTGGGATTTCCCAAAGTTAGGTCTCATGAGATGGAAGCCTTCACATAGTTGAGTTAAGGTTTCTAGTACGCAATCTCCATATCCAATGAACTTAGACATGCTTGAAGAAGAATATCATAGTGTTCTAAAGCATAATTGAACTAAGACTTACTTAATGAAGTACCTCATAGTGTTCAAGAGTATGAATGGACTTAGACATGCTTAAAGTAGTATCTCATAGGGTCCATGTAGATGATGAACCTAGACATGCTAGAAGTAGTATCTCATAGGGTTCAATCAAATGATGAACTAAGATGTGCTTAAGAGAGTACCTCATAGTGTTCTAAAGTTAAAGAGAGGAACTATGTTCCAAATCAAGAAGTATTAGTATGAGGACCTAAAAGTAGCACTTAGCATGAGTAGTATTATGGGGTGCTATTCGTGCATTGCACAAGTATGACTTAGGGTCATTCAAGAAAGAGTTCTTATGAGTGATGTATTTTAAGATATGGTTGTGCTATAGTGGCCTTCCATGATATTTTTTACTAAGGATGGTAGTTCCCTTGTTCATATGAAGTAAGATGAAGAGTGAGACTAAAGAAGGGTGAGTATGACTAAGATGACTTAAAGGCTATGCTTAGTGTGAAGGGTAGTATGGGATGCCTTTCATGCATTGCACAAGTGTGTCTTGAGGTTACTTAGGAGTATGGTGCCCTTATGGTAGAAAGACTTAAGACTTAACCATGCTTATAGACTATGATTAAGATGACCAAAAAGGGATACTTGGCATGGGTGGTATTATGGGATGCTATTCATGCTTTGAACATGTATGCTTTTGAGGTTACTTGAGAATGGTGCTATTATGGTATAGATGACTAAGAGTCAATGATGCTTATATGATTATGACCTATCTCATATGCTCATTTATTATGTCTTATGTTGGCTTATGATTATATGATGTTTATGTTGGAGATTTTGCTATGACTATAATGATTATGTTATGACTATGTTATTACCTCTTATGCTTATGTCTTATGTTGACTAACCATTTGAGATGCTCTTATGATGTTGTGCTAGTTATCATACTTGGTACATTTTGTACTAATGCATATTGCCTACTTTCTAATCAAATGTAGGGTTTCGGAGATTGAGTTGCTTTGGAGGCTAGGTTTCTAAGGTGCAAGAAGAGTTGAAGAATTGGTGAGTCCTCATAGCTTCGAGGACAAACCCCTTATGTTTCCTTTATGTCATTTCTTTATGTTTTAGACATTGTATGGGCTCCGTCCCAAGTATTTTATTCAAGAGTTTAATAGATGGTTTGAGACAAGGTTTTAGTAAAGACTTCCGCTTGCTTATGAAAATGTTTTCGATTGTATGGTTTAAAGAAGTTTTATATTTTCCCATACTTTCTATGATCTTATGCTATGATTATGCTAAGGGCTTGTATGCGACCCCTTCGGGGTCAAGTATGCCATGTTACGTCTAGGGGGTACCCTTGGATCGTGACAACTAGTGGATCCACTTAAGCTAGAAGTTCAAGGTTCTACCTTTGGCAAGTAGGACACCTCTTTTTGGTGTGGGATAGACACTGGATTTCATGTTGATAGCTCACATGGTCTTACATGTCGGTTAAGGCTAATCCCCTACAAGTAATAATGGACTAAGGTTACTTCAAGAAGTATCGCATATAAGTTTAAAGGTTTTAAAGATGAAGTTAGCTTGCATTGACCATGATTTTATGACTTATGTTTTATAACTCTTTTATGTCATTTTTTAGCATGGTCAATTGCATGACATGAAATGAAATGTCCCTTTTAGCATAATTTAAATGTTTTATGCATGACTATCATACTTGGTACATTGTTTTGCACTAACGCATACTCTTGTCTACATTTCTCCCAAATGTAGGGTCTGATATTCAGGGTGTTCAGTTTCGTGGCTAGTTGGTGATTTGATTGGTTCCCGAGCTTTGGTGAGTCCTCATGTTTCGAGGATGGACTCTTATTGTTTAGTTCCATTTCTTGTATTTCCCTTTTGAACATGATGTATGTGCTAGGCTAAATTTCATTCTATTGTATTAAATGACTATGATGAGACAAAAGTTTAGACTTCCACTTTTCGTTTTATAAAATGTTTTGGACTTGGACTATTTTTACTCTTATTGTTCTATTTCTTATGTTATGAGAGCTAAGTGACTTGATATGAAGTTTTTCGGGGTTCTATACGCCATGTTACATCTAGGGGTACCCCTGAGTCGTGACAATATATCTTGCCGTGAAATTTTTGTAATTTTAAGATAAAAAAGAAGAAGAAGAAATAACATGTATTTAGGATATGGAATATTTATGTAAGTTTTACATTTTACTACACTTATTTAGCCCAGGAATCCAGAGGAAGAATACTTACTGGTCTACTACTTGTGAAGTGTTTACACCGGCTAGTCCGCACTCCGAAAAATCCTTCAAGAATGAGAACCGAATCTGTAGTTGCACCCGGTTTCTTCCTGCTGTTGATCCTTACAACGTCTCGTGGCTTCCAATCCGACGAGCTTCTCGTCGACGATGAAGAGTTTGGTCTCGAAGGTCGAATCCGATCCCGATCCCGTTCCGATCCCAACAACGTCAACGCAGCAACACCTCAGTCGACCCGGAAGAGGTTGGTCTCTGATTCAGATTCAAAGATCCAGTTCCCTCTGGAACATGCCTTTGGTGACTCCAACTTCTCCCCTGCCGGCACCTTTACTGCTCGCCTCAAATCTTCTTCTCATGGTTCCCAGGTGATTGTTAATCACTTACTTTTTGTCAAACAATTGTTATGATTGATTGTCTCCCTAACTATTTTATTTTTTTGCTGAAAACTGATTGGTATTAATTAGTACTATCATTTTTTTTTTTTTTTGCTGAAAACAGATTGGTATTAACTAATTTTAAGTAGTATTATTTCTTGTTACTGTCCTAATAACTAATTTTTATTATAGTAATTGAGTAATATGAAGTTGCAGAAAACAAATTGATATCAGCAAGTTCTGTGTTTATTTCACTGAACCATAATTTCGATTTGCAGCCTGATAAAAGAATAGTAATGTGGCACCTTATCTTGATAAAAAGCAAAAAACAGTAATGCCACTAACCACTCCTTTAAAATATATATTTGTACACAATAATGACTTCAAGATGTCACTTGCAATAGCACAAGTGTTGTTTGCATATTGATGGGCAGGGCACAAGAATTACACTTGTTTCTACTCAGAATTATTGGGTGCCTTGCAATAGTATTTAATTCAAGTGTTGTAGTTGGTAAGGAACGATAGCTATTGGTGCACATTTTTGTTTAGGTGGGAATGAGCTTATACGTGGCATTGTACAAGAAGTATCTGATGAGAACTAGATAAGCTATAGTTGCTTGTCTGACGTTTTACCCTATATTAAGGTATAGCATGTATATCTGGGCACATATGCTTCTGTTTACTTTAGGCTAGTGGGATTTCACTGGGTATGTTGTTGGTGCTCATAATTGTATAAAAATAGTCATTCGTTCGACCTTTAATTACAACAACAACAACGATTATGCCCCAGTCCCAAGAAAGTCGGGCGTTGGTAATATGAATCCTCACCTACCATGTTTCTTCATTTAAATTCATCTCAAGCCTAACATTATACAAAATAACAATAAAGATCCTAGAAGTTTTCTATATCTAGCATAAAAACCTCTAATAAGGTTAAAAAAAACTCCTAGAAAGCATAGGACCTAAAGCAAATGGGCTAACGTGACTAGAATATATTCCTAACTAATTGATATTGCCTATATAGATCGTTTTATTCTATTATTCCCGGTCTTCCGCTAAGTCTGCATGTTCCAAGAGATGGTAGGTCTTCCGTGACAACTTCAATCCATGTGATTTTAGGTCTATCTCATCTTTTTAAACACCTTCACTCCAAATTCTGATAAATCACTTACTGCATTAGTGGATGTATGTGCAAAGTAATGATGCTTCCTAGGCATTGCAGAGTATTTTGGGGTAAATCACTTTCTACATGATTTTCCAAGAATTCTTATTCTATTTAGCAATTGCAAAATGCAAGGACAAGAAATACAAAAGACACAATCTCATGGTTAAGCACATAATTTCAAGGAAGATTGTGATTGAATAGTTGAACTAACTTGATTGATGATTGTGGTTGAGTCACACAACCAATATTTTGTATACTTAAACACTGCCTCATTGTGCTGCCAATGCAAGTATTTTGACTTATAAAAGGGGAAGATTTTACACTTCAAATATAAAATTCCTCCAGAAATCTGTATTCCAAAATAAACACTGTCTGTTTCGCACATTGTGACTGGAGAATTGTTCCGATTATCATCACATATCCATGCTAACTTTTTCTTCTTTAAAAGGGTAAATAACTTTGTGGAATGTTCAAAGAAATTAACAAAAAGCAGCACAAGTGGTCCCAAATTTCTGGTCTAAGTCAATCACATTTCTATACAGAATTTCTAATAAGAAAAGGAAAATTGCAGGAAGTTGTTACTCTATTGACCATTGAGGATGGTGGTTAGCTAATATTTAGAAACTACTCCGGACTCCCTTTGCCCCAGATTAATTGTCCTTTTTATTTAATGTTGTTCCATATATCATGTCACTTTCTTAAAACAGAAACCAATTCTCTACACTTTTTAATGCTTTTTCACTATTTATTAACAAGATGGTGCTTTGAGCCCCACTTTTATTCAAATTCTTCAAAGCGTTGAATAGTCTCTAGTTTTTTTGTACTGTCATTTTAATATTATAGAACCTGTGATCTTAATAGTCATTCCATATAATTGGACTCATAAATATTGTTGGAGAGAGGATCTAATCGCCAAGGTGAGTGTGAGTCTAAGAGTATGTCTTCAGTGTTGGTTGTCTGTTTTATTACAAGCCATTGCTTTGTCGCTTAAAGCGATGAAGCGAGGGCTAATTGCTTCATGGGTGGAGCCATGCTCTTAAGAGAAGTTTGCGCTTCAAATTGTGGTCCATGAATTGATTTCGATGAGAATTGGTTGCCTCTTTGAACATCAGCTCGTAGGAGTAGGTGATATCCGCAATATTGTATATTGGATGTTGAGCTTTATTATTTTAATTGCAATTTGATGTTTTTGTACTAAATTCATAGTTGGTTGACATTATTCTTTTTACCTGTAAACTGTGCACTTCACTTCAAAGAGGCGTGAACTTTTTTTCTCGCTTTCCACTTCAGCTCCCATGGATCTTTTCATTTTTTTTGCGCTTTTATAAACACTTGGTTACTGTCACCAATAGATTTTTGGCAATTACTTGAGTATGTCTTGGATGATGTTTGACTTTTCATCATACGGCCAGTAATAGATCTTTGGCACTTTCTGTCACAGATGCAAACGCTGACAAAGCTTCGCTTCTCCAGAAATGCTTTTACTGGAACAGAGAAGGAGGATTTTGAAGTAATTGAATTTTCCATTCTTACAATCATACTGCCATTGTTGTATTTTTGACTTATCATTGTGAATTTTATTTGATGCAGAAACTCTTGAAAGTTGATGACTTTTACAGAATAAGAGTACCATCCAATGTATTGAACCTTCCTGGCAGAGAATACGTTGTTTCCTCAGTGAAAGCAGTAAGTTTGGAACTATTGTGTTTAAAAGTATCAGCATTGATGTGTAGACACTGTACATTTGAAATTTCAAAAGGAAGGCACAGTTTTTGGTGTAAGCAGTCTCACTCGGTAGAAACTGTGGAAATTCTAGATTTATTCCCTATAGAAGACTAGAATAGCTCCAGTTTCTTATGAGTCTTTTGATGTAAATATGGTGCAAGTACAACCAATGTACTGAATGATCTTAATTATTGATAGAAATACACAAAGTTACCAATTTCAAAAAAAGAAAGAAAAAGGAAGGGCCTTTTTTCGTGGACACCTTCTTTCAGGGAAGAAACTTTCATGTAATTTAATACATACTTTCTTGATATGTTTTCTTTTACCTAGCAAGGGCATTTTAACCAGTAAAATTTATTTGTCTGAAAAGAAGAAGTTTCATGTATGTCCCAACTTTAATTGCTGTAGTTTCTCATAGAGTTTTAATAGAAATATTGGAACTTAATCTTCTTCCTGGTGCTACTGGATTTGCGTATGTGCCTTTTATGCCCTGTTGTTTGGGTTGTTCTTCTGAAAGTTTATATTTCCCTAGGAAAATTTATTTAATTGTGGATGATAACTTTTAAAAAATTGACAAATCCAAGGTACAAAATAAAGATCAATATGAAGAGACTGGGGACTAAAGGCTGAGGCAGCGGAGCAGCCAGAAAGCTGTAAATTTTTATAGATTAAAATGATTCATTGAGTAGTCAAGAGACTTCTTGACAACTTTTCCTCAAAGGTGTTTGTGAGAAATATTGGAGAAGAATATTATTGAAATTGTTGTTGTGTCTACATTATTACATGAGATCCTATTTATAGACACTAGAATATAATCATTTACCAAGTAGGATACTATTTACTATTCCTATTCCTATTCTAAATAGGATTGTATAAACCTATTCCTATTCTAATAGGATTGTGTAAACCTATTCCTATTCTAATAGGATTGTATAAACCTATTCCTATTCTAACACTCCCCCTCAAGCTAGTGCATACAATTCATGTACCTAGCTTGTTGCATATGTAATTAATACGAGGACCAATGAGGGGCTTGGTGAGATTTCTGCAAGTTGATCAGTCGACTTCACAAAATTGACAGTCAATCTCAATGTGCTTGTCTTTTCATTGAATACTGGATTTGATGCATAATGTCAGTCAATCCCAATGTGCTTAATCTTCTCATGAAATATTGAACTTGATGCATAATGCCGATAAAACACAGTGTGATAAAATTACAGTGTGGAACTTCCCAAACCAAACTTGCAAAAACTGTTCGGCCATATAGTGACTCACATAATCGACATACCAGGCTACTAAACTCCCCCTAAGCAACAAAGTGCTCAAAATCTAGTATAAAGTATATGGATCATGTTGGAATCAATAGATGAGTCGATACTAAACAAGTCACCGAAAAACTAGCCGGAACATGCTCATATGCCAGAGTATTAGATTTGATGGCTAAAAGTGGTCACAAACTAAGAAATAAAATTATATGGGTAGGGTCGGAATGATGTCACGACCCAACTAGAAAATAGAAATTATATAGGATAGTTCGAATTGATGGAAAGACCCCATTGAAAAAGAGAAATAATATGGGTAGGGTCGGAATGATGGCACGACCCTACTAAAGAAAAAATTTATACGGGTAGGGTTGGAATGATGGCGCAACCCTATGCAAATCAGATTTGAGGAGTCACCGCAAAGACGAATGGAACTATACAAATCAAATCTGAGTCACTGAAAAGACACATGATGCTATGCAACTCAGATATGAGAAAATAGTTCAGAAAAATCCACGGTACTACACAAATTATATA
>JAJOOR010013334.1:0-46883 GCA_036250505.1 Solanum acaule | reverse complement strand
AAAAGGCTTCACTTGGAAATTTCGGATTTTGATACGGTTGCTCTAAAATTTGGGTTAGACCCATTTCCCACTCAATTTGACCCCCTAAACAAGAATATGAAGTCGGATTTTTGAAAAACAAAACGGATTTGTTTATACATAGCTAAACAAGTTTCCGGTAACTTCCGAAGCACATTTTTAAGAACTTTTTGGGTCATTTCAATCACACCCCCAAGAATGGGGGTTTAAGCCACACATTATAAAAAGTAGGAAAACATTACCAACTACGTTCTCCATAAGCTGGGTAGTTTAATCCGAGTCTTTACAATACTCCAATTTAGCTTCAAATTCAGAACCCAACTTGAAAATCTACTAAACACTCTAAGAATAGTGTTTGGAATCAACAACTCAAAGTCTAACAATGGATGGATGCTCAGTCACCCCGTTTACTCTTTTTTAAAATCAATTTATACATTCCCATATTTTTGCCTTCGGGGTCATTCGGCGGTATAAGTCGAGCATCGCTAACCAGGTCGGCGATGCGCTAAGTGTTTTTCTCCATTGTCGTTTTGTCATGTCTCTTCACCATTCAGACCCTGGAACTTTAGGTGATCAAAGTCATTGTCGCCGATCCATTCGGCACTTCGCCGATCATCCATGTCTATCGCTAAGTTGGCTTTTCCCCAAAGCTGGCATGTCAACTTTCATTATCTTCAGCTTTTGTCATCTTTTCCGCTCTTTTTTCCGGTAATGTCCTTGCCTTGCTCTTTTGCCTTCATAGCTGCAAATTAGCATTTAAACATCAGTTTAGAGCACAAAATAGGCATCGAGGACACTAATACTATGAAAAACAAGCCCTAAATATGTTGAAATCCCAAACTCATCAACACCCCCAACTTAAATTTTTGCTTGTCCTCAAGTAAAACATAAGATCAATCAGTTCAATAAGGATGTCTACAAACAGTGCTACTCAAGACTCAACATGAATGCACACATGAGGCTAAAACTAGTCATGCAATGTTTAATTGTGCACTCAAAGTTTCAAATTGTGAATAACCATTATCAAATAGAACTCAAGCGCACAATGCTTGCTTCAAATGCAAGTTCAAGCTCAACAAAAGCATTTAAATGCCCTCACACCAAGAATGATTCCATGCTCACACAAAACTCATCAACAATTTAGACTTTCGAAATCAAAGACAACTCTCACACTCCCAAAGATAAACACATGCATGAATCTACCCATAGGCTTGCCCTTATTTTCCAATCAACATTATTTTTAGCTCACTCAAGATCACTTAGGTCTTTCAAGGCTTGTAACAGAGCTGAGGGTAATGATATGATCATTTTGGTTTAGTGACTTCTACCTTCATGAAGCATGGCATGCATTTCACTTATTCTCCTTATCTTTCACACTATATGATTTTCACAATCCACCCTATGTTCATTTAAGCATGACTCATTGGATACCCCATTTCTTTTGTCCATTTCACAAGCTTTATTTCACAACTCCTTTCTTTTTCAATCTTTTTCTACTTTCACATTTTTCTTTTCTCTCTTCTCTTTTTTTTTACATGCAGGTGTTCCATATTTTTCAACATGATCCTTCAAGAGATAATTTTTCAAACTTCTTGATTTTCGTTCTTTTTCACCACACCCCCAACTTAGGGTTTTGGACTAAGTTGGCTATTCAAACGAACCAATACATCATAAAGGTTATAGGTTATGGGATAAAGAGGTCACAGTTGATCAAGTTTATTCCAAAGAAAAGGATAGGCTTAAATGGTGTCAAGCTAGGTTCACACTCTCACAAGGTGGTCACAAAGAGGTATAAGATCAATTTTGGTGCACTCTTCACAAATTGTGCCTAAGATCATCTCAATTGCTTGCTTACATTAATCAATTGGATTAACGAGGCAAGTTCTAGGTATTACCAAGCACATGTTTCAAGAAAATCTCACCACACATGGCATTTAACACAATCATCAAACAAGACTAGCATTTTTACCTAGCGTGCAACGATGATCACAAGAGATCAACACAACAACCGACTAGTCACAATTTGATGCTAGGAGTTCACATATGACTTATGTAACTCAATTTGATTTAACAGAGCTGAACAATCATATCATTCAATCGAGAGCACTATGCAAGTCATCAGTATTGATCATAACCGACACTCTAAATTGCGAGAGAACAGCCACATTCAAACACATCAAGAGTTGGCAATTTTCGAAAACAGGTTAAAACCCATCATACACATTTAAAATCAATGGATTAAAACCAATATATATATATATATATATATATATATCACAAAATCCAGCAGTTACAAACACAATCACAAACACAGAATATCCAGAAAATAGTCAAAAAGAGGCAGGTATGGAAATACCTCACCTCGCCAAACTAAACTAGCAATTGTCCTTATTTGCCAAAAATAATTAAATAAGTCAAAACACTAAACAGCAGCGAGTCAAAAATCATCCTACTAGGCTAAGCCTGGGGTGAACTCTGCATATCTATGACTCCATCTGTCGGAGCATCAGTTCTCTGCTCTAAATCATTATTTGCTCCACTACAGCCTACCATCAAAGTATCTCTCACAGAAACTTCCATAGCTGTCTGGATTATAGCTCCCTCGAGATCCTCCAAGTCATCATACACCATTGCGTCTAAAATACGCAGCTCTTCCTCATTGGTCTCGGCCTAAGACTCAGCATGAACCTCATCCATAGCAACATCTCCGGTCGTAGTAGCTGGATGAATCTCGGAACTAGCCAGGAAATCTTTACTTGGAACCTCGTGGATCTAAACCGTACTAAATAACATAGATAGATCGGTGGATTTTGGCTCATCCACATCTCTCTGCAGCCCAACAATATAAGCCGTCACATCCTCAAAAGTACCCTGACCCTGCACACAAGCCTCTACCCTCACAGTAAGGGCATCCAGTGCAAACCCATGGGAATCTATCCGCTATTAATGCTCTCTAAACTCTGCCCTAATCGAGACTAAAGCAGCATAAATCACCCTCTCAATCAACCCAGGCATAGCGGCCTCTACCGAGACGCACGTATATCAGTAAACTGGGCCAGATGCCCCATCTTGTACATCATGGACTAGGTGATAGGGGTCGGGAAAAAGCAGCAACAGCAGCAGTAGGAGGGGGAACAATACTAGAAGGTATAAAAGTTGAAGTGTCAGGGTACTTGTAGGCTCAGTGGCCTGAGGGGGAAGGATTGCTTCGGTCGGCAACATCTCAACACGAATACCATGGATGTATCCACCGGTGCAGCTCTCTTCCAATCATCCTCTTCCCTCATATACTCGGCCTCTAAAGTCTGGATGTCAGTAGAGGAAATTGGAGTCACTTCCACATCCATCTTGGCAATCACTGAAACACGGGCCCACCTGCATAGCTCAATAATCAAGACTGGAAAGGGGAGAGAGGTCTGGCTCTGCTTGGGCCTCATGGCCATCTCCTACTCGATGAGTAGACCTAGATTAAGTCTATCCATGTCCATGATATAGCCCAAACACGCAGCCTTTGTAGGTCGGAGGATCGACTCGTTCTGCAAAGGCATCAATATGTTGCTGATGAACTCGAACCAATATCTGGCAGCAACGTTCAAGTCCTTCTTCTCAATAGGAGCACCGGCCTCAATCCACCGCGGTGTAGTGTCAGAAATCAGTGGCACTAACCAACCGTTCAAATTATCGAGGGTCTTATTCTGGATTTTATCGATGTAGTAGTGCATCACATTCATCTTACAGTCGAGCACCTCATTGATATCGGTATTGTTGCACTTCACTCTCCATCCCCACACTACCACATGATCCACCATCTTGAATGCACTGGCCTTCTTCTTTCCTTTGGGAACCAACTTCTTGTACTCGACATAGACTTCCAGGACCAAGTGGGAATGTAAGGGCCTCGGGGTTTCATGAAATTCTTAAATTTGTCGAACTTAATGGTGTTCCACACCTCCAGGTACCTGTCTACAACACCATCTATAGACAACCATTTTTCCCCTAACATCGTCCTCAAACCCTCAGCCTTTAATCTATTCAGTGACCAGGGAGGAGGAGCCTGAACTGGTGTGTCACAACCCAGGGGTACACCCTAGATGTAACATGGAACATAGAACCCCAAAGAACTCAATGTAAGCCACTTAGCATATCATAACATAAAGCAATAGAAATGATGCGGAAATTTTAAAATTTTTACCATACAATTGAAGTCTTTTATAAAAGTAAGCGAAATTCTATTACACTTTGTCTCAAACCATCTAAAACAACTTGAATAAATCTTTGGGACGCAGCCCATACAAACGTCCAAAACATAAAAGAAATACATAAAGGAAAGGTGATCACATCCTCGATACTATGAGGACTCACCAAGTCTTCAACTCCTTGCTCTACTAGAAACCTAGCCACGAGAATGGAACTCAATATCGCCAAACCCTACATTTGATAATAATGTAGGCAAGAGTATGCGTTAGTACAAAATGTACTAAATATGATAGCTAGCATAACATCATAAGAGGATAACATAATGGTTGGTCATCATAAGACGTATTGCCATAATCATAAGAGATACTTCATAAAACATAAACTATAAGCATAACAGACCACAACATGGTCATAGGCATAATCTCCAACATAGGCATGATATAGTCATTAGTCAACCCTTAGTCCTTCATAACATAAGAGAAACACTTCATAAGTAGCTTCAAGTCATACTTGTGAAATGCATGGATAAGACATTATAATCTCACCCATACTAAGTACCACCTTAGGCCATCATACATACTTACCATCTTTGATCTCATCCTTAGCTTATATCTTGTAGACAAGGGAACATTCACCTTTAGTCAAACACATCATGGAAGGCAACTATAGCAACAATCCAACCTAAACATACATCATATAAGAGAACACTTCATAAGCCACCTCAAGTCAAGCTTGTGCAAGGCATGGATAAGACCCCATAATCCCACTCATGCTAAGAAAGTCACTTTAGGTCCTCATTCATATTCATAACCTTTGATGCAAGCCAACATCATCTTTAAGGACTCTTAACACTACGAGATACTTCTTTAAGCATATCTTAGTTACTCATTTATATTGAACACTTTGAGATACTTCATTAAGTATAGCTTAGTTCCTTATTAATTTGAACACTATGAGATGCTTCCTCAAACATGTCTTAGTTCATTATGTTTGAACTCTAGGAGATGCTTCTTCAAGCATGTCGTAGTTCATTAATATCTTGAACACTATGAGATACTTTATTAAAAATGTCTACGTTCATTAGGTATTTGGACTGTCGGAGATGCTTCCTCAAGCATGTCTTAGTTCATTATGTTTGAACACTTGGAGATACTTTCTCAAGCATGTATTAGTTCATTATGTTTGAACACTTGGAGATGCTTTCTCAAGCATGTCTTAGTTCATTAATAATCTTGTTATAGTTGGGATATAGCCTTAACCGACATGAGATCGTGTGAGCTTTCACAGGATCCCTCACAGTGTTACCCACACCGTCAAGGGTTGGTCTACTTGCCTAAGGTAGAATCGGTTTGTTAGCTTAGTTGGATCCACTAAATAACTTTTCTACGGGGCACTAAGTTATGCAATACGAAGATTTCTACTAGGAAACCCGGACTCCACTTGTTGAGGGACTCCATCTCATGAGATATGCTTTAGGAAACCCGAACTCTACTTGGTGAGAGTTCCCATTTCGGAAGCCCGGACTCAACTAGGTGTGAGCCTCCATCTCATTTCAATATCCACTCGGTGCTAGGCCTAAATCCCATAAGATAGTTATTAAGGCCTACTTTGACTCAAGTCTCATGGAAAGATGTCCTTGACAATCAATCCAGGTTAATTCATTAAAATAACTCTTTAGACCATGTGTGAGAAACTATCACCATCCATGATCACTTTTACTCTTAAATTCAATTAGGTGTGAAAAGCCTTTCAACCTTAGAACCATCATTATATGAGAAAACCTTTCACATTAAGTTCATTATGAGTTCATGAGAATAACTTTTCAATCAGCCCACAACGACAACCTAATCATTAACACTTGACTCTCAAAGTGTACTCATAACATTTACATAGATTATATAATAACATGCATACATTCAAAATATAGATCATATGGATAAACCTTCCCCAATATTACCCTATACAACTCAACATTCATCATGAAGCTTTACCTTAAAAACCCTAGAAGTCAACATTCATAACTATAAGCCTTATTCTCAATAGCTTTACTTCTTAAAATCATCCTATGAACCTAGATTAAAAGGAATTCTAATCACATACTTCATTCTTAAGTGATTCTAATCGTACATCATCATAAAGGTTAAATCTCAAGCATTACTAGTCATGATCCATCACATATTCATTATTCTAATTCAATTTATGTCTACATGCTTTTATTCTTAAACAATTTCTATACAAATCATCAACCCTAGAAGATCATCTCTAAATCCTCAATTTCCCTCTTTAAGGCATAAACCCACATTACTTCAATTTCATCAATTAGACTAGGGTTAGGCATAGAAAACATGTAATTTCATCATAATAACATTATTCACTACTTATTCAATCATAAACAATGAATATCCACTCAGTTGGATTCATAGTCAACTTAACCCACAATATTGGAAGGAATCCTAACTTGAATTGGGGATTTCATCTTCACAATTGTGGAATAACTAGAGGGCTCCATGGATGGAATATCCCATGGATTAATAACGTATCATACCTTGATTACAAAGCCTAGCAAGCATCAAACATTGGAATCTTGACCTAGCTTGACCCTCTTCTTCTTCTTCTTCTTCTTCTTCTTTTTAGAGAGAGGATTTTTTAGAGGGAATTGGGTTTCTTCTGGGGGTCTTGAAATAATGATTTTGGAATGAATTAACTAAAGGTCTAAAGTATTTATATAGTTGGTCTAAACTAGGGTAAAATGACGTCACTTAATAACTAATTAATTCCAGAAAGTTCCATAAAGCCATCACTTAACTGCCTAATAACCAACACTGTCTCACCCACGAGACCACACCCACGGGGAATGCTGATCAATCGTGGGATGTGGTCTAAAAGAGTGTGATTGGGCTTGGGACCTACACCCCAATCCACAGGGCATGGACCCATCCACGGGGCGTGGGTCCAGCCATGGACACTTCCTTAGGCAGATTTTTGGGCAGTCTTCAAGGACCCTTGGTTGGTCCTTGCAGGGTCATACCTTGATATTCTAACCCAAAACCCTTTATTTTAGGTACGGGGAGTTATATCTACGACTCTAACCCTCACATCAAGCCCTAGTTTAGCCTACTACTTTCTGGGGTGTTACATGGTGTACCTACTCTACTACCTGTGTAGGAGGTGGAGAAGGCACAGGGATCTGAGCTAGATCATTCATCGCCTTAGAGCATAGATCTGTTCTCCTAG
This sequence comes from Solanum acaule, assembly GCA_036250505.1. Lineage (NCBI taxonomy): Eukaryota > Viridiplantae > Streptophyta > Magnoliopsida > Solanales > Solanaceae > Solanum > Solanum acaule. The sequence continues at coordinate 39,434 of JAJOOR010013334.1, read as the reverse complement.
CCTGGAGAAGTTAATCATCTTCCAGCTCAGATGCGGATGTCGGAGGACTGTTACCTGAATGACCCTCACTTTCAGAGGTAGTAAGGTGAGTGGCATAGACTCCCTCGCTGTCAGAGCTCTCCACCATCGGTTTTGGTACTAGATATCCCTTGCCTTTTCCCTTCCCCCTAGTTGGAGGAAGTTTTGTTGGTGCATTTTGGGACGTTGCAACCCTTTCATTTATCACATTGCCTCTTGCCCACTTTCGGGGTGGTTGATTTCGCCCAGGTACTTTTGGTGTAGCCATACCTGCAAAACAAAGTCAAATGTTAGACTTAGTTCAGAAAAATGTCAAAGTTGCAGGAAAGCTCGCTGAGTCATTCGGCGAGTCACCGAACCCATTTGGTGAGCAAAGTTGGGCTCACCAAATGTTCCAGAACATGATTACTCAGAAATCAGTACAAGTTGTCGATGTCTAGAGTCCTTCGAAAGATCACCAACACCATTTGGAGAACTAAAATTAGCTCACTGAATGTTATAGAATATTTTCAAAAAATTAGGGCTCAAAAGGGCAATCAGAAGGGGTATTCGGCAAGTCGCCAAGTGAGCTCAGTCGTATCGGCAAAAGTTACAGAACCAAATTCACAAAAATGAAGGATAAAATGCTATCCAGGGGTCTTTAGGGGAACCACTGATCCACTCGGCTAGCTCGACCCAGCTCGTCGAAAAGTCCAACGTGTCAGATTTTGACCTTGACCTTCAAATTCTAACCTGCAACCCACAAAAACAAAATTAAACACCTATTCTATGCAATTAAACCCAGACCCATATTACCCATGACCTCGGGGTACTCAGACTTCCCCCATTTTGGCGAAAATTGGCCAATCAACATCTTTTTCCCTTAAGAATGATGTAAACCACTCTATTATTGGGAAATATCGAATGATCGGCACAATCGGGGTTACTCAGACTTCGCCCCACTAGACCCAACAATAAAATCAACACAACCCATAAGTTTTATCATTCAAACACACGGGATTTCAAATCAAAGGCCAATTAACTCAATTCAGGATATTACAGGCACAAAACATAGTAATCAATCCAAATAATCACTTAATTTTATGCAAACAACACAATAGGACAACGATCATGCATTCACAATTACCAAAATATAAAGGCGGAGTTCGGATAAACAACCTCAAATGTAGATATTTGAATACTAGGCTAGCAAAGTATACCACAGTCCCCCAAGAAAGTGATCCAATAAGAAATGCAAGAAATATAATCTAAAGTGTGGTTGTGAAAGTGTAGAAGTTGAAAAGTATGATGACGGAGAATTTTTAATTTAAAAACGGTTTTGGCCTTTTGACCTTTGAGTTCATGCGCCAGTTGGTGATGCTCACATATGTCGCCGACCCATTCAGTGATGCACCAAATGGATCTATTGCCCGCCAAGTTTTATAGAACCACTAGCTAACTAGTTGGTCCAAACGGTGATCCAGATCGGGCTCGCGACCTGTTCGGTGAATCGGCAATTAGTATTTGGCTCGCCTAATTGCTCATTTTCCCAAAATTTCAAATTTTCAACCTGCACATTCAACACCCGTTATTCAAACAACAATAAAAAAGCTTAAAAACTTGGGTTGCCTCCCAAGAAGCATCGTATTTAAAGTCATGGTATGACGTGGATATGCTTTCAAGAGTCATTCTTTGGGTTAACCAAGGTATCACTTGGTAAACCTCCTTTTGGCCTTGGGTTCAAATGAAATGAAATCTAACCCATTTGCATTTCCAACTGCTTAATGAACACCGAGTGAGAAGTAACCATCTAGTTTAGAGTTGAGACGTCATCTTTCATCTCCTTTAGCACTTTTTCCAACCATTCCACTTTATTGAGAATGCATGCAAGCATATCTTCAATGAAAAAAAAATTAGGGTCAGCCCTTTACTCTTTTGGCTTTTGACACTCATGGGGAGGGACGTATCTCTCTTTGTCACCATCTCGCTCCCTCCAGTTTGTATCACTATCACGCCACTCCCTATCACGATCTTTCTAACCTTCATCACGCTCCCTATTCCAACCTTGGTTTCCACTTGGCCTTCAATAATTTTGGCAGAAATTGCCTCCCTAATTTGCTAGAAAGTGTACTTCTTCATTGTACAATGCTTAAAAGTATGCATCATCAAGATTTACTCCGCTGACTCCAACTGCATTCACGGCCCTTGAACCACAACCATGACATGTTTTGACAAAAGATCCATGTGGTTCATCATTTTGGCCATGTTTTGATCGCGCTCTTGGTATTTTTCTATTTGTTCCTTTGTCATCCTGAAAGTCAAAGGAGACACCTAATCCTCCCTAGTATACCAAGATCAGTTTATCTTTGTCATCCCATCAAGGAGAGTCGACACTACCTCAAAAGTCTGCTGCATAATACCTCCTCAGACCAGCTGATCAGGCAACACACCTTTGCTCATCGAGTGACTCTAATAGAAGTGTTGTAACAACACGTTGTTTGTAAGTCCATGAGTCGAGCATTGGAGTAACAACTTCTGAAAGCTCAGCCATGTTTCATGGATTGGTTCACCATCCAAATGTTTAAAACCCTGAATATTGTCTCTCAATGTCATCATCTTTGAAGGAGGGAAAATCTTATGTAGAATGCATCGGTAAGCTCGTCCCAAGGCGTAATTGAAACCCTTGGTAGATCAGCTAACCATTTGGTCGCTTCCCCCATCAACGAAAAAGGAAACAACTGAAACCGAACTGACTCTTGTGAGATGTTTTTGAATGGGAATGGACCACACACGTCCACAAAGTTCCTAATATAGTCATGGGGATCCTCGTGAGCTAGCCCTTCGAATAATCCTTTCATTTGCAAAAGTTGCAGCATCGTGCTAGTCACGTGGAATACAGCATTTCCCACGATCTGAGGTAAACGAATAGCACCTACACCATCCACTTGAGCTACTTCATTGACATCATTCAAATTGCCAATGTCATCTTGGTGTCCGAGTTGTTTACCGTTTCTTCCGTTCACACTGATCTCATCACCTATTCACAAAAATCTAACAACAAACATAAAACAAAGTAAGTCGATTCAACTACAAATAAGATTAGACCACATCTATACTTCACTAAGAGAATTCTAGACACCACTCCCTGGCAGCGGTGCCATTTTTGATAACGCTCAATTATACTTCATCCAATACTAAGTGTAGGCGATCATAATCTAGTATAAACCCAACGAAGAGTTGGGGTCGATCCCACATGGAGTGATACGGTAGAGAATTCAATTACGAAGTGAAAGTCGTGTTCTAATCGGTTGTAGGAATAAAAATTATTGAAACCATTAAAGAAAATCAAAGGGGTTGACAACTAGTGTCAAATGGGGGAATAAGGTTTGTCAATTACAACTATGAAAACAAGGGATTCATCAAGTAAAAAGGGATACTTGGGGATGTGATCGATTAATTGCCAATTTCGCTATACGGGTAATTACTAATTACTAAAAGTCATTGAATCTTACTGGGTAGGCTAAGCTTTAGATGTAATAGCCATTTATTGATCATCTATCATGAATCAAGTGAGTTTTCTCGAACCTCAACAAGCATCATACTATAAATAGCCAAGAACCTCAATTTATCTACTCTCTCGAGCTAGATTGGTAGAATCGAATTAAGATTCACTCTCTCGAGCTGAACCCACAACAACCCAATCACTAAAATTATCAATTGATAACCTTAATTCTAAAACCTCTTTCTCAAGCAAGCATAGAATACTAGACTAGAACTGCATTTGCAACTACAATTCATAAGTTAAAACTCAACTATCAATCGAACCCACTTCAAAACAGTAATTAAATTAGTAATTACTAACATCCATAAGCTAATTTAGACAATTAATCACACCCCCAAGAATGGGGGTTTTAGCCACATATTATAAAATGTAGGAAAATATTACAAACTACGTTCTCCATAAGCTGGGTAGTATAATTTGAGTCTTTACAATTCTCAAATTTAGCTTCAAAATCAAAACCCAACTTGAAAATCTACTAAAAACTCTAAGAATAGTGTTTGGAATAAAAAAAATCAAAGTCTAACAATGGAGGGATTCTCAGTCACCCCGTTTTCTTTTTTTTAAAATCAAGTTATACATTCCCAAATTTTTGCCTTCAGGGTTATTTGGCGGTATAGGTCAAGCATTGTCGACCAGGTCAGTGACACGCTAAGTGTTCCTCTCTATCACCATTTTGTCCTATCTCTTCACCATTTCGACCCTAGAACTTTAGGCAATCAAAGTCGTTGTCGCCGATCCATTTGGCGGTTCACCAATCGTCCATGTCCATCGCCAAGTTGGCTTTTACCCAGGGCTGGCATGCTAGAACATTTGGCGAGCTGAAGCGCCTCTCGGTAAATCGTCATGCGCTTTGGCAATTGTCAACTTTCATTATCTTAAGCTTTTGTCATCCTTTCCACTCCTTTTATCCGATAATGTCCTTGCCTTTCTCTTTTGCCTTCTTAGCTGCAAAATAGCATTTAAACATCAGTTTAGAACACAAAATAGGAATGGAGGATACTAATACTATGAAAAACAAGCCCTAAATGATTCGAAATCCCACACTCATCTTCCTTCAATGTTCCTCCTAAGTTCAACAAAAAAAGGGTGTCTAACTCTAAGCCTCAAGGAGGGAATGGTAGTGGATCTTCATTGCCTATGTATACTTGTTCTAGGTGTGGAAAGAAGCACAAGGGTAAGTACCTAAACGGCATGGATGGTTGCTTCAGTTGTTCTAAGAATGGTCATAAGATGAGGGATTGCCCAATGCTCACGGCTAAAGGAAGAGAGGGCAAGAAAGCTCCTCCTAGTGGTTCGGGTTCCAATGCTCCAAGCAAAACCAATTTTATGCACTTCAGACTCGTGGTGAACAAGAAGGTTCTCCCGATGTGGTTATCAGTATGTTGAAAGTTTTCCAACTTGATATTTATGCTTTGCTTGATCCCGGTGCTACCTTGTCTTTTGTGACGCCATATATGGCTATGACGTTTGATGTTCTTGCGGATGTGTTGTTAGATCCTTTTTCTGTCTCTACTCCTGTTGGTTATTGTATTTTGTCTAAGACAGTCTATATAAAGTGTCCCATTTCCTTGTCCCATAGAGTTACTCTTGTTGACTTGGTAGAACTTGATATGATAGATTTTGATGTTATCATTGGTATGTATGGTTGCACTCATGGTATGCTTCTATTGACTGTAGAACTCGTGTAGTCAAGTTTCAGTTTTCGAATTAGCATGTCCTAGAGTGGAAGGGGGAAATTATATTCCTAAGCAATTTGTCTCTTATCTTAACACTAGAAAGATAAGTTCTAAGGGTTGCATTTACCATCTGGTTAGGGTGAGGGATGTAGATTCTGAAAACCCTACTCTTGAGTCGGTCCCCATTGTTAAGGAGTTTCCAGAAGTGTTACCAGATGATTTACCCGATATTCCTTGAGAGAGAGAAATAGACTTCGGTATTGACCTTCTCCCAGATACACAACCTATTTTTATTCCTCCTTACAGTATGGCTCTAGCAGGATTAAAGGAGTTGAAAGAACAATTGAATGATTTGTTGGATAATGGTTTCATCTGATAAAGCATCTCTCCATGGGGTGCTGCAAATTTTTTTGTTAGAAAGAAAGGTGGTTCTCTTCGTATGTGTATTGTCTATCGTCAGTTAATCAAGGTGACTATTATGAATAAGCATCCTCTTCCAAGGATAGATGATTTATTTGACAAACTTCAAGGAGCAAGTTACTTTTCCAAGATTGACCTTAGGTAGGGTTATCCCCAATTGAGGGTGAAAGAGATGATATTCCAAACATGACTTTTCAAACTCGGCATGGTCATTATGAGTTTTTGGTAATGTCATTTGGGTTGACTAATGCTCCGGTGGCGTTTATGGATTTGATGAATAGGGTGTTTAGACAATACCTTGACATGTTCGTAATTGTGTTTATTGATGACATATTGATCTATTCGAGAAGTGAGAATGAGCATATTGATCATTTGAGGATCGTGTTGCAAATTCTTAAGGACCAACAACTCTTTGTCAAACTTAGCAAATGTGAGTTTTGGCTAAGGTCTATAGCTTTCCCTGGCCATATTGTTTCAAGCAAAGGTATTGAGGTATATCCTAAGAAGACGAATGCGGTCAAGAGTTGGCCTAGACCTCTAACTCCTTCAGATATTAGAAGTTTCTTGGGTTTAGCCGGTTACTACAGAAGGTTTGTTGAGGGGTTCTCTTCAATTGTCACTCCTTTGACGGCTTTGACTCAAAAGAAGGTTAAGTTCAAATGGTCCAAAACATGTGAGAAGAGTTTCAAAGAGTTGAAGGATAGACTTACTTCCGCTCCGGTGTTGACTTTACCGGAAGGGACAGATGGTTTTGTGGTTTATTGTGATGCCTCTATAATTTTTTTAGGGTGTGTGCTTATGAAAAATGGAAAAAGTTATTGCCTATGCATCAAGGAAAGTTAAGATTCATGAGAAGAATTACCCTACCCACAACCTTGAACTAGCGGCAATTGTTTTTTCCTTAAATATTTGGAAACATTATTTGTATGGCGTTCATGTAGATGTGTTTACCGACCACAAGAGTTTGCAATATGTGTTTAATCAGAAGGATCTAAATCTTCGCCAAATAAGGTGGCTTGAACTATTGAAAGACTACGACATGAGTGTTATCTATCACCTAGAAAAAGCAAATGTGGTGGCGGATGCTCCTAGTCGGTTATTGATGGGAAGTGCTACTTACATTGAAGAAGAAAAGAAAGAGTTAGTTCGATGTCACGACCCAGGGGTAGACCCTAGATGTAACATGGTGTACTAGACCCCGAAAGGCCTAACACAATCCACTTAGCATATCATAACATAAATTACATAGAAATGATGTGGAAATGTTAAAACATTATCCATACAATCGAAGTCTTTTATAAAAGCAAGTGGAAGTCTAGACCTGTCTCAATTAGCCATCTATTACCATCCTTGAATCAAAATAGGGTCACAAGCCTTTCAACATAATCTAAAAATGAAATACTAGAATGGAACTACAAATGACTCATCCGTCCTCGAATCATGAGGACTCAGCACAAGCTAGGAGAATAGTGATCAAAGCTTAACCCAAATGAAGATCACCTCAAACACCGGACCCTACACTTGTGGAAAAAAATGTAGGAAAATATGGGTTAGTACAAAAATGCACCAAGTATGATAGTCATGCATAAGAACCTTTAAAACATGTTAAAAAGGGACATTTTAGTTGAAACCATGCTATATGCCAATTTTGAACATCATCATAGAGATAGTTAGAAAATGTAACTCATAAACATAACTCATATGTAGGTCATCATAGCATAAAGGATAACAACATAATCATAAGCATAACCTCTATCATAGACATAATGTAACCATTAATCATCATGAGGCATAATTCATATACATAGTCATTACTTAGATCATCATATCATAATAGAACCATCTCATAAGTAACCATAAGTCATACTTGTGCAATGCATGAATAAGATCCCATAATCCCATCCATACTAAGCATCACTTTTAGGCCACCATAATCATACTTACCATCCTTTGATCTCATCCTTAGTTTAATACTCATAGATAAGGAAAGCAACTCATAGCAACAATCCACATTCAGCATACATCATTTCATAGACCTTCATAACATAAGAGGAACACACCATAACTACTCTCAAAGCCTACTTGTGCAATGCATGAATGAGATCACATACTCCCACCCACACTTAGTAGAGCTTCTTGAGGAGCCATAGTCCATAATCATTCATGGTGGGGGTAAGCCTTAACCGACATAGACCATGTGAGCTAAACATGGAATCCGGTGTTTCCCACACCGAAAAGGGTGTCCTACTTGCCTAAGGTAGAACCATTAACTTAGCTTAGGTGGATCCACTAGCTAAAGACCTATGAGGGTACATCGTTATGGGACAAGGAGATTTATACTAGATACCCTGCCTCAACTCACGTGAGGGCATCCATCTCAAGAGATTGCTACTAGAAACCTTGCCTCAACTCACGTGAGGGCTTCCATCTCATATCAATATCTACTCAATGCTAAGCATTAATCCCCACAGAGTACTTATCATAACATTACTTGAGTTCATTTTTATGGAGGAATGTATCAACACTCAATACAACATCATTCATAAGATAGCTCCTAGATTCAATAGGTGATAATAGCCTTTCAACCTAAGAATCCACATAGTGTGAGAAAACCTTTCACAACATGTCATCATTATTCATAGGTGTATAATTGAGAATAGCCTTTCAATCAACACAACATCATTTCATAAATCATGGATACTTCATTCATAGTCATGCATAGGTATGTGTGTGAGAATAGCCTTTCAACAACACCACAATTACATCATAGTCATAATCACTTTACTCTCAAAGTGTTCTTAAAGCATATAACATAAATTTCATAATCATACATAATTCTCATAATTTGTCCTTCAAAGACCATAGATCACATTCAATCAACACATCTAGAATTACCACATTAGACATGGATAATAACATGATTCAATTAGCACAATTACTACAAGCATAATCTCACAACATTCTTCTATAATCAACAAACCCACATCACAAGATCATAATTGAGTAATATGAGGGTTTCATGGGTTCTTGGGGGAATTCAACATAAAAACCATAGGAATTCATCAATTAATACATAATATATCATAAATCAATCATTAGAAGCATTTTTTAAAGGAACCCAAGAGATTGAAGTCAAACCCTAACTTTTGGGATTTCTAGCTTTGAAATTGGGGGTTTTGAAGGGGCTCCATGGATGGATTCTATCCATGGATGAAGATCTACCATACCTTAGTGAAGAATTCCCATGAATTTGAGAAGAAAACATAGCTTCTTGAACCCTAGCTCCAACTTCCTTCTTCTTCTTCCTTGAAGTTCTAGAGAGAGAAATTTTGGAAAACATGAACTCTTTTGGGTTTTGGGAAATAATGAAGTGAATAGGTTGGTTAATGATTTTAAAAATTCTTATATAGGTGTATTAAAACTATACAAAACGACCTCACTTAATACTAACTTAAAAAGGAATTACCTAAAATAACCCCCACTTTAAAGTGGGGTGCCTAGGCATCACGACCAAGCTCACGACCTATCAAGGGCACCACATCCCGTGAAGGTGCCCATGGTCCCTTGACCAGTAGCTATGCTACTTGACACAAGCCCTCACAAGGTGAAGGCGACCCCATGAGCCTTCCTGCGGGCCGTGGTCTTCACCACGAACCGTGAAGTGGCTCATAAAGGAGGGCCTTCTTGGGGAAGCCTTGGGGGCTCACTGCCTCACCACCACGGGTGGCACCGCAGGTTGTGGTGGCCACCATAGGTCGTGAAGATCCTCGTGGTCATGGTGGGTAGTGGCTAGGAACATTTTGGGTAGCCTTGGTCCCCTTGCCTTGGCCCTTGCCCTCTTTCCTTGGCTCAGCCTTCTTCCTTGACGTTAACCTTCACGTTTAGCTCTAGTTTGCCTACTAATTTCTGGGGTGTTACATTTGAGATGTTCATAGATTGGCCCAATTGGGTGTTCGGTTAGTGGACTCTACCAAGGATGGTGTTATGGTCCATAATGGTTCAGAATCGTCTTTAGTGGCATATGTGAAAGCTAAGCAAGGTCTTGATCCAATTTTGGTCAACTTAAAAGAAGTGGTGCTTAAGAAATCCGTTGAGGCTTTCTCCCAAGGGAGATATGGTGTCCTTAGAATCAAGGTCATTTTTGTGTTCGAAATGTTGATGACTTAAGAGAACATATCTTGCTAGAAGACCATAGTTCTCGGTATTCCATTCACCCGGAGCCACCAAGATGTACTGTGATTTACGGGAAATCTATTGGTGGAATGGGATGAAGAAGGATATTGCAAAATTTGTGACTAAGTGTCCTAATTGTCAACAAGTGAAGGTTGAGCAATAGAAACCAGTAGGTTTATCCGAAGACATTAGTATTCCTACTTGGAAGTGGGAAGATATGAATCTGGACTTCATTGCTGGTTTGCCTAGCACTCGATGACAACATGACTCGATTTGGGTTACAGTAGATCGGATGAAGAAATCGACTCATTTTATTTCTTTCAAGGTTCCCTATTCGGCGGAAGATTATGCTAAGTTGTACTTAAGAGAAATGGCAAAATTGCATGGAGTGCCTAATGCTAATTGTGACCGACGACACTAACCTACGGTTCAAGTGTCTACGATCGTCGATAATATAGTAACCCAACTGAGGGTTGAGGTCGTGTCCCAAGGAGCGGTTTTGAGAATTAATAGAAAAATAAAATCTAGTTCTAACTAGTCGTAGCTAAAGACATTAACGAATAAAAACATTGTAAATTAAAGAGGGACACAAAAAAGTCAAATATCAGTTTGGGGTTTTGTCACAAGTATAGCTATAACAAGAAAACCAAGCATGGGGACGAGTTCATGGGTGTGACCACAATACAAGTTAAGATAAATGGTTGGGTACATGCTATCGATAGGAAATTTGTAAGATAATAGTGACTAGGCTAAGCTTTAGATGGAAATAAGTTCCCTCTCGGGCAACTTACCCCGTTTCAAATGCATAACTCTCGAACACCCATTTGCCACATGGAGACCAGCCTACAGCTTACCCCACTCACTATCTTGAGCTGAGTGTTAGGATATGGGACTAGGGCTCACCATCTCGGGCTGAACCTCATATCAACCCACTCCTTAGACCATCAGTCTAGTGGTCTTGGTTTCGCAACCTCCCTTTTGGGCAAGCTAAAAACACATGGGTGGATTTGTATTTCCAACTACAAACCCATTAAATTAAACCACAACCACTAGGTGAAATCACCATTAAAATACATCTAACCTATCAGCAAGCAAGACCCAACAATGATATCAACACATATTTACTAAATCACACCCCAAGAATGGAGGGTTTTAGCCACACATCAAGAAATAACAAAATACACCTAAAATGATAGTGAAATCAAATAGGTATAAAAAATTAAACCTTGATTTAAGCAAAGGAAGAAGAATAGAGAAGACCCACTTCCAACTTGGGGAAGATGAATTCCTTTCTTCAAGTCTTCTAAATCCTCTCCAAACTTGAGAGTAAAAAGTACTAAAAATTATAATGTAATATTACTGAAGTCTGATACTATCCAAAAAACTCTCTCTAAAAACTTTTTTTAGCTATAACTCTCAACGAGTATTTATAGTTTTCAAAAATCTATGCTACGGCGAATTGTTCGGCAACATTAGTCGGAATCGCCGATTAACTCGGCGATTTACCCTTCGATGTACTTCATCTCCACCTTGCACCATCCTTCGGCATCGTCGTCCTCTGGGTCATTGGGCGACATAGTGCTGCTTCGCAGAACTCCTCGGCGATGCACCGTCTGCTCCCTTTTTCCGCCGACTTGATCCTCTCCTTCAGGGCTCAGCATACTGGAACAAAAGGTGAAGTGAGACCATTCGGCGATTCGCCAAGTGGACTCGGCGATCCTCAGGCCTTCATTTTCTCATTATTTTCAGCCTTTTTGTTCCTTTTTGCGAAGTAGTGTCCATGCTTTCCTTCAAACTTCAAATTCCTGAAACCTAAAGGTTTTCATCAGATATTGAGATAAAATAAGCATTTGAGGACACAATTTCTATTAAAATATAGCCCTAAATGAGTCTAATCTGTGGACTCATCAACACCCCCAACTTAAACTTTTGCTTGTCCTCAAGCAAATTCAAGTTCAGCCGTTCAAAAAGGGTGTCTCAATTAGTGCTACACAAGACTCAATCATGAACATACATAACAAGACTCAATTACTTGTGCAAGGATCAATTGTGTACTCAAAGAATAAGGTTATGATACACCATTACCAAAGATTCTCGTGTTCGCAATACTTGCTACTTTTGCAAGTTCAAGCTCAACAAAAAGTATCTAAAATGCCCTCACACAAAGAATGATTGCATTTTCACACATAGAGGCTACCCAATTTAAGATCAGGAATCAGATGCAACGCTCACACTCAAAAAGAGGAACACAATGCATGTTTTCACCCATAGGTTTGCCCTTATTTTCCAATCGACTTTTCCTTCGGGTTACTCAAGATCAAAAAGGTCTTTTCAAGGCTTGTAATGGGGCTGAGTGTAAAGGTATGATCATTTAGGCTCAGTGACTTCTTCATCCGCGTGAGATGTGATGTTCTCAAAACGTCCTTTTTCCTTCCCTTATCACTTTTTCTTCAAGTGCTTCTAAGTCATCCTTTCATTCACTCTCCATGTATTGCTTGGAACCCAATTCCTTATGCACTTTTATTTCAAAAAAAAAAAATTACGGAGGGTTTCCATTTTGTTTTTGCAATACCATGGGTTAGAGAGACTTTTTCTTGCACTTCTTGACTTCTCCTTTTCCTTTTCACCACACCCCCAACTTAGGCTTTTAGCCTAAGTTGGCTATTCACTAAATCACAACTCAAGAGGATTATAGGTAATGGGTTAAGTAAGGTCTAGGGTTCATCAATGTTCTTTCCAAGAAAGGTAAGGCTCAAGGGGTGTTCAAAAGAGTTTCACACGCTCACGGGTAGGCCACAAAAGAGGTATATGTCAAATTTGGCTCACTCTCTTTGAAGTTTCCTAAGATCATATCAAGAGGACACCTTTCTAAATCGATCAGACTAACAGGGAAAATTCCGGGTTTATTCATGCATGGTTCAAAGTAAGCTAATCACACAAGGCATTGACACTTAAGTAAAACAAAACTACACATTTTCGCTAGTGTGCAACGGTCATTACAAGAGAATCAATTTGATAACTGGCTAATCACAACAAGATGCAAATTGTTCACATATTGTCTATGCAACTTCATTTGGTCTCGTGGTAGCTGCACATTCATGTTCGTTCTATTGAGAGCACTATTCAAGTCATCAGTATTGATTGGAACCGAAACTTAAATTATGCGAAAGAACAGCCACTTTCAACACAAGCGGTGGCAAAAATTTTTGAAAAAAAATAAAATTTTGGAAGGTCACAAAATTTGCATCAATTAAAATCAAAAAGAGGAGTCATGAGCTCAAACATCCAGAAAAAGTAGTGTAAAAGCCATTTTAAATAGAACAGCCCAAATATACTAAACACGAATATCCATAACAAGTAAACACAAGGTGCATAAGCTCAAACATCCACAAAAAGCAGTGTAAAAGCAATTTTAAATAGAACAGCCCAAATATACTAAACATAAATATCCATAACAAGCAAACACAAGGTGGGCCTCACCCCACCACAAATAAATGTGTTTGTCCTCAAATGCAAATGACGAATATCCAACAGTGAAAATAAAGAAAGATAGAGAGGGAGGTAAAGAGGAGATCCTGGCTATGTAGTTTCTCCATCCGTCAGGGCAACATAGTTCTTATGCGGCTTTAGGTGTAGACCTTCCAAAAATTTAGCATTAAAACGAGGGCGAGGTGGGGACTTTAAGCAAGTTGTTGACTAATTCAACAAGTTCTCCACAGCATCGCTAGACAACCCAACTTGCCTATTTTCAACCCACTTTCTCGAATGTTTCACAGCCGCCTTGTTTCAGCTTTACTCGAGTGCCATCCAATTCCTGCGTACTCGTCGATATTAGTCTGAATCACCGAATCAATTGGCGTGTCGCTGATCAATCACTTGTTTCACCAAGTTTTACAAAAGTTTCTAGTAAAGCTGGGAGTTCAAACGGTGGTCGCCAACAAGATCGCCAACAGAGTCGGCGATGCGCCAATAAGTTCACATGCTCGTCGAGTTTTACAGGCTTCACTCTTGGAGATGATTGGGGTCAAACGGCGGATAGGATTGAGTTCGCCAATTCCTTCGGCGACTCGCCAATTGGATCTGTTGCTTGTCACCCTGCACTTTTTGCATTTCAACCTGTACCACAACATATCATTATTTTACCAATACATAAATATAAAATATTAAGGGGTTTTGGGTTGCCTCCCAAACAGCACCTTAGTTAACGTTGCGGCACGACGCAAGTCAACAACTATTCTTCATTTTCGGAGTCGCCCATGCTGTAGTTAGGCGAGTCCTCAGCGAATGGTGGGTAGTGACCTGATATCAAATGGCCAATTTGAGCATCTTGTAGCTGAATGGTCATGGAGTGAGAGGATGATGCTTCGTTCAGCATTTCGATGTTATCCTTCATCTCATTCAACATCTTCTCATGTGCCTCAACTTTTTGTTAAATAAGTGACAGAGCCTCATCATCCTACACACCTCTCTACTTCCTCCCATGCAGTAATTTTAGGGGCAGTTGGGTCTTTTCCTAATTATTTTATCCCAATACTTGTTTTACCCTTCACTAACACCCCTATATAAGTGATTCCAACCCCCAAAATTAGATCATTCACGTCATTTTCTTCAAATTCACCAAAAAGAAGAACTCTTAAATATTTCTCTCTCTAGAAAGCTTGAAGAAGAAGAAGAAGGATTCAACCTAGGGTTTCAAGTCAAGTCTCAATTCCTCCATTGAAGATAAGCAATTGGCTGTGAGGTATGATAGTTTAATTCGTGGATTCCTTCCATTCATAGAGTTCCCAAATCCTCCTATTTTCAAAGTTAAAAATTCTCAATTGAGTTAGGGTTTTCTTCAATTGTCATGGGTTCTCTTGATTATTGATTTAAATGATAGAATTATGATCTCTTATGCATGAATTGATGAAATACTTTGATTTTATGATGATTCCCCTATGAACCCATGTAATCCCCATATTTTATAGTTATGATCATGTGATGTGGGATTTTAATTATCAAAAGAGAGTTTTATGAAATTAAGCATGTATTGATAGAATTGCATGAGTTTATGATGATATCCATATCGAACCCATGTTTTTCTAAATGTTGATGATTGGAAGTGGGTTTGAACCTTGAAAGGTGAATTATGGAACTATGCATATTCTTATTAAATCTATGAAAATGTTTTAAGGATGCTTTGAGAGTAAAGTATCAATGATGATGTTGTTGTTGTGTTGTTGAAAGGATTTCTCATATACAAATAAAAGCATGATTGTGAAAGGTTTTCTCACATAATAAGGATTCTAATTGAATCAAAGATTAAGAGTTATCCTAATGAAATTTAGCTTGGATTGGTTATTGAATGATACATTTCCATGGATAATGACTTAGCTTGGATTGGAAAGATGACATTCCCTTCCATGGATAATGAGTACAAGTGAGAAATGAATATTCTGTGGGATTTATGCTTAGCACCGAAAGGATATTGAGATGGAAGCTCTCCCGTTAATAGAGACATGGTTTCTATAAGCAATCTCTTTATCCCTTACCTATGTGCCCCCATAGGATCATTGTCTAGATATACATTAGCTAGTGGATCCACCTAAGCTAGAAGTTCATGGTCCTTACCTTAGCAAGTAGGACAACCCTTTTCTGTGTGGGAGACACCAGGGATCATGTTATAGCTCACATGGTCTCTATGTTAGTTAAGGCTACTCCCCACAATAATAATGAACTAAGGTTACTTCAAGAAGTATATCACATGTGTTCAAAGGTTTTAAATAATGTTAGCTTGCATTGACCATGTTTTATGACTTATGTTTTCTAACCCTTTTTATATCATGTTTTAGCTTGATCAATTGCATGTCATGAAATGTCCTCTTATAGCATGATTTAAATGTTTTATGCATAGCTATCATACTTGGTACATTGTTTTGTACTAACGAATACTCTTGCCTACATTTCCCCAAATGTAGGGTCCGATAGTCAGGTTTCTCAGTTTTGTGGCTAGTGGTTGATTATGGGGTTTTCGAGTTTTGGTTAGTCCTCATGCTTTAAGGATGGAGTTTTATTGTTTCAGTTTTCTTTCTTATTTCTAGTTTTGTACATGATGTATGGGATAGGCCCAAATTCATTCTATTGTATTAGATGGCTATTGAGACAAGTGTTTTAGACTTCCATTTTACTTTTATCAAATTTTGGACTTGAAATGTTGTCTTTACTTCTTTTGTTCTATTTCTTATGTTATGTATGCTAAGTGGCTTGTATGAAGTCTCTCGGGATCTTATACGCCATGTTACATCTAGGGGGTACCCCCGGGTTGTGACATTCCGTATTGATGTAAGCCTTGCAATGAACATCGCACACAAGCTTATTAATTTTTAGAGTTGTAATAAATAATTGTATTTGAAGTTTCATGTGTGGTGAAGTCTTACTTAAAAGCATGCTTGTTGAGTCCAAAATTTTGCCTTGTTATTTTAATTGTCTAGCATTGGTGAATGCAAGAAATGATCTTGGGAACAAATTTTGAGAGGGAACCCAAATTTTTATACATGTTGTGACTACCTGGTGAGCGTGTGCAACCATCTTGGCACCATTTGAGCCTAAACCATTTGTTGTCAACCTTATTGAAACTCCTTCAACCAAATAAGTCCCTAACTTCTCGCCCATAAATCCTTTTCTAAGCATTGATTTTCTTGAGCAGCCAACTTCGGCCAAAAGCCTAAGTTGGGGATGTGGAAAGGAAGGAGGAAAGAAAGTCAAGTGAAAAAGAAAAAAGAAGAGTGAGACTCAACCTTGAGGTTTGTAGCAAATAGAAGAAACCCCTCCTAACAAAAAAAATATGAGCAAAAGCTTGAAAATTGAATCAAAAAAGAAAGTCTGATGAAATATAATGGGTGTCCAATAAATTGAGTAAAAATTTGAGGTTTGAGTCTCCAAGTGAAAAGAATGAAAAGAACTTGAGAAGAGAGGAAGATGAGTACAACAATGCTTTGAAAAGGTGAAGTCATTGAGCCAAATTGACCATACATTTACCCTCATCCCCATCACAAGTCTGAAGAGACCCTTGAGATCTTGCATAAACTAGGTTGTGTGATTATTGGAAAATATGGGTAAACCTATGAGATAAAGCTTGCATGTATTTCTCTTTCGGTGTGTGAAAGTTGTATTGATTCCTAACTTCTTTGTGGATGTGCATTGTGAAAGCGTGGAATCATTTTTGTTCTAAGGGCACTTGAATGCTTTTGTTGAAACATGGTTTTACATTAGAAAGGAACACTAGTGAGCTTTATCTTGGATTGATAATGAATAATCACCATTAGAAGCTTTTTGAGCATGATTGAGTATCGCATAATCTTGTTAGTAGTCTTGTGATAGCACTTGCATGCTAACTCCTATTTGAGAATTGTGGTAGACATCCTTGTTGAACTAATTGTATTCTTGATTTACTTGAGGACAAACAAAAGTTTAAGTTATGGTAGTTGATGAGTGGTAGATTTACACTCATTTGAGGCTTTTTTTAGTTCAACAATTAGTGTCATCAATGCCTATTTATGTCATATTCTAATGATATTTTCATTTTTTGAAGTTATGAAGGCTAAAGGACAAGGCAAGGATGAATACATGAAAAAGAGGCCAAAAACATTGAAAAGAGTACAAACTCCCAACTGATAGTCACCTAACCAAAAGGGGATTGCTCAATTGGCCAGACCTCACCCAAGTTGATAGTATTCACAATTCAAAATATTCAAGTTAGGTCGGCAAACTAAAGTTGAAATGGCGATTCGCTGGAGTTGATTGGGCGACTAAAAGATCCATCGTCAAAGGTGACAGATGCTTGAGTAAAAATGAAGTCTTAATGGGAGAAAAAGGTGGTAACTGGAGATCCACCAAATGTGAAAGGATGAGTCAATCGAGTTTGCCAACTGAGGTTCAAACACCTGAAGCAAAACAAGAGCAAGCAAAAGAGCAAACGGCGATCCGCCGAAAGTGTAAGGTGAGCCTAACTAATGTCACCGAACAGGTCGTGCATGGAATTTTGGACTAATTTTGGGAAATATAAATAGTCTAAAAGAGAAAGAAAATGTATCAAAATTTGTAGGAGATTTCATATTATTAGTTTTTATCAAATTTAAGAGAGACTTAGTAGAAACTAGTCGTTTACCCTTTGAGAAATACTCTTAGTTTTTGGAGTTTTTGAACAATCTTGTAATTGAAGGTTCAAATCAAAGTGGGTGTTGGAGATTATTGCTTAATTTTAACTCTCCAAAGGCTGAAAACATAATTGGTATAATTCTTTTTCCCTTTATGATGCTTGGCTAAAATCCCAAATTTAGGGGTGTGATTATGGGGTTGGGTATTTATTTAATTTAGTGGGTATTGTGTCTTGCTCTGCTTTACTTCTTAATGCTCATGGATTTGAGCTAATTAGCATGGAGTTAATATATGGGTTGATATTACAAACTTAATCCTAGTCTAGATCTTCAATTGATGCTCGAAAGAGATTGATTAAAGTGGGTAAATAGCTTGATGCATGCAATTTGGGTTTGATTTCTATAGTTTGCTCGAAAGGGAAATTGTGGCTCAATTCTAGTTGTTAAATATGCTCGAAAAAAGAGAGTTTTGTAAGTTATTGAGTTGATTTGTGATTCACATAGATGAGACCGAAAGGAGATTCTATGATATGATGCTTTGAGATCGCAAAAAAGATTAGTGTCATTGAAGATTACTCAGCATATCCATTATTGTTTAGCATTATTAAGCAAGTACATGTACCCTTATTTGACATCGATACCAATCCCCGCATCCCTAGATCATTTCTTACTTGTTTGAATCCCTAATTTTAGTTTAATTGTGATAATTCATATCAAATCCCTTTTCGTAAATTTGATGGAATCATCCACCCACTTGCTCTAATTGCTATAATGAATCGATTTGCATTCTTAATTTTCTAATTGAATTCCTTTTATTATATCACTCCTTGTGGGATTTGACTCCGACTATTATTGAGTATTCTTATTGCTAACGTTTGCTTACTCTTCTAATTATTTTTAAGAGTAGTTTGAGTGTTATCAATCATGTCCTCAAAATCATGAATATTGTTTTCTCAAAAAGGGTTCATTTAAATTTCTTTAAATTCCTCGAGACTTCATCTCCCGAACAATGCAATCAAAATTAACCTTCATTAAATCTCAAAAACATTGTTTAAATTAATAAGTATTAACGTATCGATTAAATAATACCTTTACAAAATAATAATATTTCATGGTCTCGATAATATTAATTTTGAGAGATTTTATTGTAACAGGTATTGAGAAATGATTTGAAAATAAATAATTAATAACTTAATGTTGAGGGTAAAATAACAAAAAAAAAAACTCTTGATAGTAATAAGCAAAAGGGTGAAAAAGAAATTTCTTGACATAATGCACATAGGATACAAATTATTATATAGGATGCTACGTAGGGAGTATATGCCTATTTTTTTAATTTAATACTCCCTCTGTCCAACAATAGTTGTCCACTATTGACTTGACACAGAGATTAACAAATAGTAAATGATAGGGGTAGTTTTACCCAATCATTCTTATTAAATATAAGTTGTCTAAACATTCAAAAATGAATATATTTAATAGCAATGGTAAAATAGACACAAAATGATAATTTACTTATTGGTTTTACAAACTAGGCAAGTATGGTTGGACATTCCAAAATAATATAGTGGACAAATATATATGGACGGAAGGAGTACAAGTTGAAGTGCATATATACACTCAAAATTAGAGGACATAAATATTGAAACAAGTTTAAAGAAATTTATGTATTAAGTCTTTTTATTTTGTATTCTTTCAAAAATAGAAAAGGCTTTAAAATGCTCTTAACCTATTACAAATGGTTCAAAAATGTCCTCCTTCCACCTATTGGTTTTTTTTAATCAACTTTTGGTCCATGACTGGACCAATTTTATTGAAACAAGGCAAAAGAAAAGTCAGTCTTTACATAATAAGACTAGGCCCCAACTGCCTGGTCCAAAATGAAAACAAAAGGTTTCCTAATCTCTAGACCATACTTAGAAATACTCTTCTCCTTTTGTCCCCACTTTTTGTTGTTCTTCATCTGGGTATCTTCCAGCTCCATGGCTCTGTCGATCATCTTCACTCGCCTTTGGTAAGATCCAAACTTACTTTCATTTTGTTCTGTTTTTGCCGATCTGACCTCTCGTTCTTTCCAGATTGTCGGTGTTTTATCCCCAAGTAAATGATGGATCAAGATAACGTGTGTAGATGCCACCTCGTTAGTTCTCCTTCCCTTCATTTTTCTTTTGCTTCCATTCAGCTGGTTCACCTTTGTGTTCCTCCTTATTGCTTCTTGTTCTGGAATGTTATGGTGGAAGACTCCATTTATCCCTTTGTTTGGTGATGCATCTTGGTAACAAGAGCATTTAGCTAGATTAATCTCAAATATATTGTCATCTGCAAGGCAAACAAACTTATATTTGTGCTTCTTATTTCCTTTGGGTTTGTCATTAATGTAACCCCCTTTGTGAATCTCTGTGTTATTTGTCTGTGTGTTTCTTCCTTCCTTGCTAATTCTTGTCTTCATCATTGCCTGCTTATTCTCTGAGTCCTAATCCTCAAATTAGGGATCTGTGATTTGTCCATGTTGATTTGATTTCTTATGCTTGCTGGTAGGTCTTGAAAACAATGATACTCCTTTGTGTTTTGTGCTTCTATTACTTCATTAGCTAGCGCATCTGCCACAGTGTTTCCTTCTCTGAAAATGTGTATGATATATCCTTGTAATGACTATAGTTTAACCCTTATATCTTCTATTATCTCTATTAATTCCCAAGGAACCTTCCATTGCTTTTCTATCATCCTCTTGAAGGTAAGTGAGTCCATTTCCATGGTTATACCTTGTACGTGTAGAGTTAGACAAAACTCCAACGCTTCTTTAATAGCATAGATTTATGCTTCTGTATTGGTACCTATTCTGATTCCTCTAGCTTTTGCATAAATCAAATCCCCTTTCTCATCTTGAACACAGAAAGTTGAAGCACACTTCCCTGGATTTCCCCAACATGCACCATCAGTGTTGCATTTTAACTTGTCCTTTTCAGGGAATTGCCATGTCACTCCCAAGAAGTATAATCTTGGTTTGCATTCCTTCAACAGGGAAATAGTGTGAGGCCAACTTGTCTTCCCTATCTTCATCCATGGGTACAAAGTTTTGATTAGTTTCCAAACCAAGTCTTGTACTTGACATACCATCTCCATGAAAGTGACCTTTCCTCCATCTTTATCTCATTTCTCCTCTTCCATATGATCCATATTATTATAGTTGCCATCGCTCTATATACTGTCACCAGTTTGGGAGTTGTGTCAATTTTCCACCAAGTCATTATGATTTGCTTCCAGTGCATATCTTCAATGTTTATCCCTATAAAAATAGCAAAATGCCTCCATAACATAGTAGCTATGGGTGCAGTTAGAAATAGATGGGTCATTGTTTCCTCTACCTTCTCCTCACAGCACCAACATCTCGATACAATGCTAATCTTCATGATTTTCAAATTATCATCTGTAGCAATCTTTCTTTTCCAAACCTTCCATACAAAAAAGTTTATCTTGAAAGGTAATCCTTTAGTCCATCCTTTAGTCCAGATCCTTATGTACTCCTCCTTCTTTTCATTTCTCCATCTCAACAATTCATAGGCTGATTTCACAGTGAAATTGCCTTGTGTACTACCCATCCTCCAAGGCATGTCATTCTTCTGTGAATCAGTATGAGGTTTTATGTTTTCCACCACATGTGTTGTCATTTTTTCAGATAATTTGCTCCTCAATCCCTATATATCCCATTCTCCACCCCTTATTAAATATTTGACCTCCACTTCCTCTTCTATTGCATTTTCTTGTTCTACATAGTATAGGGCACCCTGTTGAGTCCAATTGTCAAACCAGAAACTAGAATTTCCAGATTTTACCTGCCACCATATGTTATGTTTAGCCTCGTCCTTTACTTTCATCATTTTCCTCCAAACAAGCGATGCTCCATATCCCCTTGCCATAATTGGGTGAAATATTTTGCAATACTTATTCCACATGAACTCACTCCACAGAGAATTTGTAGAGGTTCTAAAGTTCCACCATAGCTTAGCAAATAAAGCTTTAGCCATCACATGTAGTGATCTGAATCCTATCCCTCCTTCCTCCCTAGGATAACACATATTATCCCATGACACCCAGTGCTTATTCCTTGATCCAGTAGCATTTGCCCAAAAAAGTTTGCAAAAATTTTGTGGAGTTGATTAATCACGCTGATAGGAGGGTTCATAGCTGATAGCAGATAAATAGGCATAGATTGTAGGACGTGAGCAATTAAAATTTATCTACCCCCAACAGACAACAATTTATTCTGCCATAGACTTAGTCTCTTCCCCACCTTTTTAATCAATTCTTCAAAGTGCATCTTGTTTTTCTTCCATAGGAAACAGGACACCCGAGATAAATAAATGGAAATATACCTTGTCTGATTCCTGGGATCCTCTTGATGTGATTAACAACCCTCACTGGAGTCTTCTCATACATAAAGAACATACTCTTATCCAAGTTGATCATATGTTCTGATGTCATTTCATAATCTTGAAGTACCTTCATCATCATCTTTATAGATCATTTCTGTCCTGAACAAAATAGCATGGTGTCATCAGCGTAGGATAAGTGACTTATTTTGGGCTCCACTTAGGCATACCATTGCCTCTAAAATCTTGGTCATCAAACAAATTATTCAACTTCCTTGCTAAGACCTCTACCGCAATGATGAAAAGGGTGGGTGACAAGGGGTCTCCTTGTTTGAGTCCTCTAGATGATTGAAAAAATCCATATGATTGCCCGTTCATCAATACTGAGTACCAGTTGCTGCTAATTAATCTGATAATCATATCAATAATTCTCTCAGAGAACCCAAATCTCCTTAATACCCTTACCAAGAATTTCCACGACACCCTATCATATGCCTTTCTCATATCCAACTTGACCACTACATTGTGCAAATTACTCCTCCTGTTGATATCCCTAACAATCTCTTGTGCCAGTAACACATTCTTTGAAATGCTTCTACCCTTTACAAATCCTGACTGATTAGAGGAAATAATTTTAGGAAGCACTTTTACTATTCTTTCGTGCAAAAACTTCGCTATGGTCTTATTTACAAAAGTGCTAAGACTGATAGGTCTACGATCATCATAGGTCTTAATCTCCTCCTTCTTTGGAATAAGTACCAAATTAGTGTGAGTCACATATTTGGGCAACTCCCATCGACAAAAGAAGGCATTCACCATATTTGTAATATATGTGCCAAGAGTATCCTAACATGACTGAAAAATTATCCCGAAAACCCATCAGGACCACTCGCACTATCCTCGTTTAGAGAGAAGACCACATGCTTCACTTCTTCCTTGGTTGGCATTGTTTCCATCTCTTCATTATCTCCGTCTGTGACCAAATTAGGAATACATAGAAGTAATTCAACGTTATTCCACTCCTGAACTATTCCTTAAAAACATTGACTGCCTCTTCACCTATATTCTGAGAGTTGCTAATGATATCTCCCTGACTTGTCTGAATCTCCTTAATATGAAGCTTTCTTCTCTTTCCCTTCACATAAGCATGGAAAAATGTGGTATTTTATCTCCATCAGTGTATCATTTCATTCCAGCTTTCTGTCTCCAGTACTCCTTCTCTATCTGTCGATATCGCTTCAAATAAACCTCCCCCTTGTTGAGTAGGCTCCTATTCTCTTCTGTTGGAGAAATTTCTAGCTGCACTTCCTTGGCTTTCACTATATCTTCAAAAGTGGCAATTTTCTGAAAAATATTGCCAAAAGTCCTCTTACTCCAAGATGTCAATACAATTTTGGTCTTCTTCAATTTGGTATGGACAATATAAAAAGGGGACCCCATAACTTCTTTATTCCAGCATTCATTCATTACATTCTGAAAATCCTTGTGCTTTGTCCAATAATTCAAAAACCTAAACGGCTTCACAACTTGTTCCTGTAATGCATTACATATCACATGTAATGGTGCATGATCTGAGCCCTGCCTAATTAAGTGATGAACCTCACTATTAGGTAATAACTGCATAAAATCATTATTCCCAAAAACCCTATCCAGTCTCTTAAAGATGAAATCATATTCTATTCGACCATTCCACAAAGTGTAACGACTTCCAACAAATTTTAGCTCATTCAAAGAACATGCACTAACGCAAGATGCAAAGTCTGTCGTCTCCTGGTTGGTCACTGGCAGTCCATCCAACTTCTCAGACTCATCAGTTATAGTGTTGAAATCTCCTCCCACCAACCAAAGGTTGATAGTGTGATCCACAATATTTTCCAAATCTTCCCATAGATCCAGTCTCTCCAAAGCACTACACCTTGCATACACTGCCATTACAGTGAATTTATCATATGTTCCCCTTAATTGGTACTTCATTGTTAACTGTTGACATGTATCTGTTGAATCCATCTCCACCCAACCATCTTCCCAGAATACCCAAATTTTTGCTGAACTATTCGCCCTAGCATTAGGAAGCCCTAATTTCCTTCTGTATGTTTCTAATTCAGATGGACTTTGAAAAGGTTCTAATAAAGCAATGTAAGAATAGTGATGTCTTTTTTGCAGATCTACTAATCTCTCAAAAGACTTTTGAGTTCTTACAGATCTGATATTCCAAAATATAGCCTTGTTAATCATTAATCTGATGTAAAATAGGACCCTTTCTTACTCCTTGTATTTATTTGTGATTGAGGTTGATCCTGTTTGGGTGCTTTCTTTATCTTATCTTTCAGGTTTCCAATCTGCCTTGGAGAGATATCTCCACTTTTACTAACATACTCAACATTCACCTTCATTTTTTCATCTTCCTCTGTGCTTTGCTTCTCCTTGATATCCTGTTCTGATAGGGTATTAATTTTTGCCTTCTCTTTCTCAATTCCTTCTTCGTTTATTTCACCTTCCTCCATTGATTTGGAATCTTGGTTTGTCACTGGTACTACTTCATCTTCATTATTAACTCCATCATTATCATTACATTCCTCCAGTGGAGGGAAAGTATTTTTTGATTATTCTGAATCCTTGTGCCTATACTCTTTGCCTACATCATTTATTGAACTGTGAGCATCGTGTTTCTTGTTATTGCCATTAGACCCTAATACTTGTTCCCTAGTTCTTTCCACTGATTCCAATACCACTTCTTTATTTTTTTTGTATTCCTCATTATTTGTTTTCCGCTCCCCACTAGTCTGTACTCTTTTCTCCTTTTCATTGTCTACCCTCTCGTCTTCTTTAGTGTCATCTAGTACCCCAAATGTGTTGCTTATTGTTGTCCCCTTTTCTTGCACTTGTGGTATGGGGTTCCATTTCTGCTCCACTTTGCCCTTATATTGTTGTCTTATTTCCTTATGATAGGCTTTTCTCCTCTGTTCCTGAAAAACCTCATTCTCCCCTACTTTTTCTTCTCATGTGTCCTCCTTTGATAATTCTTGTTCCCCTCTTCTAACTTGTTCCTTCTTGTATGCTTCAGTACCCTCAGTTTCCTGATATAGTTCTAGGTGAATTATAAAACATTATCATTGTGCCCTTGAAGCTTACAGTACTTACAATACTTAGGCACATGATCATATTTGATGGTTATCCACTTTTCTTTCACTTCTCCAATTTTCATCTGCATGCCTAGATTTATTCTTTTCGGAAAATCTCCTAGCAAGTCCACTTCCACCTTGACCCTTGTACAACTTAGTCTAGTCTTGTTTTGGGTGGTCAAGTCCACTTGCAATGGTTTTCCTACTGCTGCTGCAAAGGAGAACAATACTTCTTCCCCAAAAAAATTTGCTGGTAAAGCTGGAAAGGAAATCCAATCAATTGATGTTGATGTCTCCTCCGCTAGATCAAAACATAGATCCCATTTGAGCGTTTGCATTGGGTACGACCTCTGATTATGTGTTACATAGAATTGTGGCTTCGATAATAGACTCACATAGTCCTCCAGTCTTGAAGCCCGAATCAGTAGATACCGATTGCTCAACAGTACAATGTATACCTCTCCTTTCAATTCGCATTGTTTTGGGATCAGTCTTCGTAAATCTAGAAGATCAGGCCAGCCATTCGAAAATTTTCCTATCACAGCAAACTGTAAATTTTCTTTGATAATCATCTGATCCACCTCCTCTTCTTCCCACAATATCCTTGGTTCCCCATGCAGATAAGAGATGAGGTCTGGGGGGGGGGGGCTTGATCATATTCGCATATGTCTTCTTCAATGGCTCTTTTGGCAGTGATATTGTTGTTGGCCCAGCCTCCTCCGAAAAAGGTTGGCCAACAGCCATCATGGCAATGACTCTGGTGTTTTCGGTGTAAATTAGGGTTTGGTGTCAAGATTCCAAAGTGGCGTAATTGTAAGTTCCACCTATTGGTTTAAAAATGTCTTTCATATTCTTTTTAGGTTCAAAAATGTCCTTTTAGATAGCAGAAATATGACATGAAATTAAACTAAACAAGTGACTAGTTTTTATTTTGTATTCTTTATGAGCTAAGCGGCATTGTGATTAGCTAACTAATAAATGGAAAGAAAAAATGCATCTCACATTCACAAAGAATGATAGCCAGGTGTCTACGTACATGTTGGATGTCGTTGTCGATAGCTCTAGGCCTATATTGAGAATAAATATCATCGCAATGTATGTGGTACCCTCGCCACCACACCCTACCATCAATGACGACAATTTGGTTGAAGATGAAAGTTTTGACGATTATTCAATGAATATGGATGGTCATCTCAATGGAATCGGAAGATCCTAAATGTTTCAAGATAGAAATGGGAGTATGGATTGGGATCATAACCCAACCACATCTTCTCCAAATGAACTAATTTTCAAATAGAACAAACATTATCATCAAGAATGAGTTGAAAATGTTATCGGATCAAGCATCGGCGAGGAATTCTTTTGATTATGCTATGTTGAAGAGTTGTAGTAAATGATATAAGATAAAATGTGTATCTCCTAGTTGTGCCTGGATGCTGCGGGCGAGGAAGTATGAATGTTCAGATATATTTTGTATCTACAAATACATTGGCAACCACATTGGCACCGTCGAATATGTCACACACATTCATAAGGAAATCTCGATTAAACTCGCTGCATCGCTTTGTGTGAATTTGTATCGCAACGGGATACATACACTAAAGAGACTCAGAGGGTTGTTTTCAAGAAATTTCATTATAGTTTAAGCATATACAAGTGTTATTCACTTATGTACAAAGCCGACGTCTACCTTCATGCGTACTCAAAATTAATTAATGTTGTTTCTTTAGAGTCCAAATGGTGTGTGTCATAGGAATTGTTAGATGTGAAAGCTTCTTCCTTTTGCTCTTTTTGCCCAAGTTGATGTCAATATTATGTTAAATATGTAGCAACAAACAAATGAATAAAATCAATTTAAGTTTCCTACATATTGTTGTCATTTTATTATTTTTAAATGTTGTAATTCTGTTAGAAATTCATGTATGGTCATATGTAATAAATCTGGTATAACATCGATTAGATGAATTTATACTAAACAAATTAAATGATCTATAGGGTCTAGGCTTGACTGAAATCATTATCCTTGTTAGATAATCTATATAATCGATGGATTTCAATGTACGAATCAGTGCGATGATAGAAAAATATTAGTATATAATAAAAAAAAAATGTAAATAACTAAATAAATCATATTATATTGAGGACCATCGATCGGGTGCACTCTAAATTCAAGACTACACGCTTTGTCAATAGTATATCGTATGAATTTTAACCTTTACTAGAATATTGTCAAAAAAAAATTAATTAATTAAAATAATAAATTATTGAAATTTACATAACTAAATGAACTTAAACAAATCATGAGATCATATATCAGTCCACGTACACTAGGAACGATGATATGAGTCGTGATTATATAATCAACATCCTTAGAGTAATGTTGACCAAACACAAGTATATTGTCAGGATTTCATTTGTTCAACCATAATACATCCTCATACATTTGTAATTACTATACCTAATTTGCACGTACTCTTATATGATCATATAACTTATTTAAACTTATTTAATTGTACAAATTTTAATAATTCATTTTTTATTAATTAATTATTCTCTTTTTGAAATTCTACTAGTTACGGTCTATATACATATGTATCCTAATCTAGTAAGTTTATTATGGATGAAGGTCTTAGTATAGGCTAGACTATGCTTAGTTTGGTCCTCGACTTGTTATAGTCTAGCCTATTCTAAGACCTTCATCCATAATAACTTACTAGGTTAGGATACATATGTATAAACTATAACTAGTTGAATTTTAAAAAGAGAATAATTAATTAATAAAAATAAATAAATAATTATTAAATTTACACAATTAAGTGAGTTTAAAAAGTCATATGATCATATAAGAGTGCATGTAAATTAGGGACAATAATCAAAGATGTATGAGGATAAGTTATGATTAAACAAATGAAATCCTCTTAAAACATACTTATATTTTGGTAAACATTACTTTGAAAATGTTGTATAACCACTACTCACACTCGCACATCTCTAATCTGATCCATGTCCGCAATTTACATGTACTCTTATATGAACATATGACTTGTTTAAACTTATTTAATTGTGTAAATTTCAATAAAAAAAATTATTAATTAATTAATTATTTTTGATAATTTGCTAGCAAGAGTTATAAGTCAATGATACTCAATATAATATACTATATTTAATTATTTACTTTTTTTCTATATAATAATGTTTTGTTGACCATTCCACCAATCTACATATACTTTACAAATAAAAGAGTGTCTATCCACGCGGTCCATCATTTATCAACCACATGGAAAATAATTAATTATATTTATGGTCTAAGAATTATGTACAATAATAACAAAATTTAAATATGCACTTTTTTGCAGCGATAATAAAGTATAAGTCAAAAGATATCCGACGGTAATATCTTATATTTAAATATATATATATATAATAAAAAAAAACCATTCAAATCTTTGTCTTCGTTCCCGACCTCTATTGATGAAGTAAGGACAGCCACACTTTTCAACTCCATCTTCAAAGCATCAATGAACATGTTATTAACTTCATTCGTGTATAACTTAAATGTTTTCATGTATGTTTGTTTCATCTCACGAACAATAAGGGTAAGGTATAGGTGCACAATCTACAAAAAATTATATATGTAGAAATTACATGACATTCATTAATTTAAAAATATTATTATATAATAACAAATAATTTTTTTCTTTGTACAATTCCTTCTATACTTAAATGAGCCGCCTTCCATTATATTGTGTCTTTTCGGCGTGTACCATCTAAGTAAATAAGAAATGGGTAAAAGTGAATCCAATAATTTTCTGGCATACTTTCCAAGATTTGAAAATACCTCATATATCCAAACCTGTAATTATAGAAGAATATCTTGACACATCGCAGCAACATATAATGGACTATCAATCATTTGAATTAAAAATATTTGGGAAAATGTTTCAAGTGTCCAAAATAGATTTGCTTAAAATTAGCATAGAACTTCTGCTCAAATAGATTTTTCTAAAGTTTTGATAAATCGTCTTTCTTGCTTTTACATAAATCTTTGTTGGAAAAGAACCTAAATTATTTATACATGTAGCTAGGTCATACAACTCAATGTAGATATCTCTTGCACAAATTGACAAGGATAGGGAATTATCATCTCCATCTCCATCTCCACTATCTCTTATGTTCTCATCTTCACCAACATCATCACTTTTTCTTTCATTCTTCCTTTTTCTAGATTCAACATTCTCACTCTTATAGGCACTACTGTCCTTGTATCTTTTAATCTTCGTCATGCTTTTCATTTTCAACTCCGACTCAACGATTTTTTTTTCAATTTTACGTTTTCTATTGCTACAAGCGGTAGAAACAGATATTTTAATGGTTCTTCTATCTTTAGTCATACGTTACAATATATAAGAAAAATATTTTGTAGTGATCAATCTATCGACCACTGGTCTATTAATTGAAATAGAAAAGTGCTTTAATTAAACAGGCAAAATAAGTAGCAGTAATTTTACGTAGGAAGAATAAAAAACATATCAACAAAAATATCATTAAATCGATCAAAATACAAGATATTTTTTTCAAAATCAATAGACAATATAAACATAAAAAATCAAAAAAAATCTAGCCATTAACCGAAGTAAAATGCAATTAAAGGTGCAGAATAAAAAAAATGAACTAAAAATATATCAAATTTTGACCAATTTAATCAAGAACAATCGAGTTTTCGTAAAAATAAAAAATTTACTACAATTCAATGCAACAAAAGAAAATAGTAAAATGAAGCTAAAACTGTTCGGAAAAGAAGAATAAGCCTACTTGAGCATAAGAGGATGAAGATTTCGACTTGAGAAAGAAGATTGGAGAATAAAAATGTTTCTACTCCTTGAGCACTCTAGAAAATAAGGAAGAAGAGGGGTTGAGGAGAGAGGAAAAAGATGATGAATTATTAAATAAACTAGTGAAATTATATGCGCCTCACACGGAAATTTAGTAACTCAGAATTTATAAAATAATAGTTAAAATATATCAATCATTAAAACTAAAACACTATATTATCTTATACAAGATTAGTAGTAACAAACATTAATAATATTATAATTTATCTTTTTTCTTTCAGGAAGTGTTACGATTTGATATTTTTGGGAATCAAATGAAATATCAATCTGGGATATTAAATTTTCTAAGAAATAAATAATCATTGCTGAAGGAATAAATAAATTTTGAAAGGTTGAAAAAAGTAAACAAATATTCTAATTTTAACGTGTAAAAAGTTCATCTCTACCTTTTGCTTTACATATATCATTTTAAAGTTCATAATTTAAATGTATCATAAGAAATTATTAAAATGAAAAATTAAAGGGAAAATGTATCATATTGGACAACAATTAAACTTATTATATATACTTAAAAGAGAGAAATATTACACAAAACCATTCAATTTATTTAATTTGGGTGTATTTTTTAAAATCATACAATAGTGATGGAGTTCAATTTGACACTACACTTCTATTCCAATCGCAGTGTCGAGAAACACATTTATTACTTCAAGAAAAGTATTTACAACTTGCAATAAACTTGTAAATCTATCCATACTTCATATTGAATATGAACAATGAATTTATTGTGTAGTTATTCATGTCTTTGGGATTAAAAGAGGCTCCAATTTAGTCATATTCCTCTATAGGTCATCCGACACATCCTTGAACCCATGTCAAGAGTTTATTAATTCTTGTCTTCTTTTCCTGGATCACTTTGCACATCAAGGTGAGATAAAGTTTTTAAGGTCTTTATGTCCTTACAATGACATACCAAATTTGAATTTTGTCTTCAAGAGATGGTAGTATAGATCTTTAAGGGATTTTTTTATCGTACCTTCAACAAGTTCAATAGAGAAAACTTGTGTGAATACTCAATTAACGTGTGTTATTTAATCTGTACTAGCAAATACATATAACAATAACTTTGCAGAAACATAAACAACAAAGTTTAAAACATGTACTCAAAAACAACAATTAATATTATAAGCATAAATTAATAACTGTAAAAAAAACATACCAGAATCTTTAACAATAGAATGAAACACAAAGGAAAAAATCAAGCCCACTGAATGTACAATGTCCCCTTAAGGAAATTATTTCCCTCTAGTATCTGAGGTTTAAAAGAATGAATCCTCAACATGAACCAATTACACGAATATTTAATTGTATAGAAGAAGAAGTTCAAAATTTTCTTTGTTTTAAAATTAGAGGAAATCCCTCTATTTATAAAGAACAAAGGATAGTGCGAACAAATATTTATTGTGCCTTATTGAAAATGTCACAATTCTTTGGAAAAATTACAACCCTTCGAAAAGGTCACAATTTTTCATAAAAATCACAACTTTTCATTAAAGGGGAATGGTAGTTTTGAAAATAAATACTCCCTCTGTCCCAATTTATGTGACTTACTTTCCTTTTTAGTCAGTCCCAAAAAGAATGACACATTTCTATATTAAGTAACAATTTAACTATAAAATGTATATTTTACCCTTAATAAAATGATTTACAGCCACACAAATTTTTATCATTCATTTTGGACCACAAGTTTTAAAAGTCTTCCTTTCTTTCTTAAACTATGTGTCGAGTCAAAGTACCTCACATAAAATGGAACGGAGGGAGTAAATTAAAAGAAAATCCTGATTTTGTGGTGGCGCCATGTAGACGGGCCTAGGGTTCTCTTTTATATATAGGATATGATTTTAAAAAGGGTGAAATATTTAATAAATATAATAAGAGACTTTGTTGTATTTTTTAAACTTATATTTTATCCCCAAGTTTTTAAAATGTTAAAAAGGCCCATGACACCCCACAAACTTAAGCACTCTTTTTCCTTTTTAAAATCCTAACTTTAAAAAATAAATAAAAAAGAAATGTAGTGGTTATTAATCTAGTAACTGCACTAGATTCAATTATGTAAATAACTTTCCAAGCAGATCTAAGGACATTTTTAAACGGCGGAAGTAAAATATTTTAAAACTAAATTAAAAACATTTGAAAGCCTTTCTGGTTTTAAAAACGTCAATAATGTCGTTTCGTTTAGAAAGGGTCGGCCTGGACGAAAGCAAAAGTTGTTCCAAAATCTAACAGCATCTACTCCAAGCTTCTCCTTATCTTGAGTAACTTCAAATTAGGGAATTTCTCATCCAATCATTTGTAAACATTTATGATTAATTTGGAGTTTTTATAGAGTGCACACCAACTGTTTGATCATTTTCCCCCAACATGTCATCCCTGCAAATGACCCTCCTCACTTTACCAGTAAAAATCCAACTCCAAAGCAATAATTGCATTTTCCCACTGCAATCAAATTTCTTACTTGCTAAAAGCAGAAGCAAATTCACCACTTCTGTTATTTGCTCTAATCCGGGACCTCACAAATTGGTTCCAGATCGCAAGTTGGACAAACATGTTGTAAAAAACAACAATGTTAGGTTCGTTCACAAGCTTAAAACACTCTTACTTTCAAAACCAAAGCATTTCATGCCCATCAATGTTCTCTCCAAATGCCGTGGCTATTTGAATCTTTCTAAACCTCGCTCTATTCTTTCAATGATTCAGCGTTATCCAACATTATTTGAGCTATTCACTATACCAACACCGCCTACACCCTTCAATGCCACTAAACCACTTTCTCAGCTCTGTGTTCGACTCACTCCGCCTGCTGCTGCCCTCCTTCGTAAAGAATTCGAACTGAAATCGGCTCATTCTGTTTTCTTGGCTGCTAAGTTACAGAAGTTTCTAATGCTTACGACGCATCATAGGTTATTGCTGTCCAAGCTAGTTCACATTGCGCCTGATCTTGGTTTGCCTGTTAATTTCAGGTCTCGCCTTTGCAATGATTACCCTGATAAGTTTCAGATTGTTGACACATCTTATGGTCGTTCTCTTGAGCTTGTTTCTTGTGATCTAGCTCTAGCGAATGCTTTACCGTCTCGTGAAGTTGACCATGTTTCATTTGGATTGATTGTAGATCGGCCATTAAAGTTCAAGCATTTAAAACTTCGACGAGGACTAAATTTGAAGAGACGGCATGAAGAGTACCTTATAAAGTTTAAAGAATTACCGGATGTATGTCCTTATAAGACAAGAGTGAATGATTTCTATAAAGAGTCGATTAATGCTGAGAAGAGGGCTTGTGCAGTGGTGAGAGAAGTTTTGGGGATGATGGTTGAGAAGAGGACTTTGGTTGATCACTTAACACATTTTAGAAAGGAGTTTGGCTTGCCAAACAGATTAAGGGCTTTGCTAATAAGGCACCCTGAGTTGTTTTATGTCAGTAAGAAGGGGCAGAGAAACTCTGTCTTTCTGGTAGAAGGGTATGATGATAGAGGCAAACTTTTGGAGAGGGATGAAATGCTGGTCGTGAAAGATCACCTGATGGAGCTTGTTAGGAAGGGAAGGCAAATGAGAAGAGAAACAAGGAAAGGTGATGTGAATGAGTATTTCAATCAAACGGGTGATGATGGTGAAGTTGATGATGATGACTACTTTGAACACTATGATGGTTTAGATAAACTCTTTGAAGTTGAAGACTTTAATTCAGGGAATGGTACAGATGATGATGATGATGATGATGGAGATTTTGATTTTGATGATGGCTCTGACAGTGATGAAAGCACTAAATTATGGGCTATCCAAGATGAAACACAGTTCTGGACAACTGAGGTGCATACTGGTGGAGATTCAGCACCTTGGTAGTCTTTCCATTCTGGTGATTGCTACTTGTAGTTAACAGTAGTTACTGAATCTTGTATCTTTCTCGTTAACCATCATTTTACTTGTGTGTTATCTGTCCTTAGAATAAATTTATTATATACAATATATGTTCAAATGCTAATAAACATTTATATATCGAATATAATTCTTTCCTGTTTATTTCTCATTTTATTTTCGTATCAGTAAATGTTCCTGAATAATATCTACAATGATGTTCTATATTATTTTCATCATATCTCTATTTTAAGACTCCTCCATAGCTTTTTTCAATAGCATCTGATTCTACTATGTAAGTAAATTTTTTATTTTCATCCGGAAAATATAGTTTATGTAGGTTCTTACATAATAGTTTTATTTTTTGTATTTGTGTTTGGTCTCTCTTATCAAACTGGTATTCTACATCTTTCTTTAATTTTTGTTGTAATAATTTTAAATTTTCTGCTAATTTTGGTATGTATTTTCTTACTTGATTTACTAGTCCTAGAAATGATTGTAATTTCTTTTTAAGACTCCTCCATAACTTTTTTCACTGGCGTCTGATTCTACTATATAAGTAAATTTTTTGTTTTCATCCGGAAAATATAGTTTAGGTAGGTTTTTACATAATAGTTTTATTTTTTGTATTTGTGTTTGGTCTTTCTTATCAAACTGGTATTCTACATCTTTCTTTAATTTTTGTTGTAATAGTTTTAGATTTTCTGCTAATTTTGGTATGTATTCTCTTACTTGATTTACTAGTCCTAGAAATGATTGTAATTTCTTTTTCGTATCTAGTTGTTCATTTGAATTAATTATTTTTTGTACTCTATGTGTTTGCATTTTTATTCCATTTTTATCTATTTGTATTCCTAAGAATTCTATTTACTTTTTCATTATATCTGCTTTCTTTTTACTTAGGCTTATACCTAATATTCTATGATATGTATAAATTTTTCTAATAATCTTATATGTTCATCTTGTGTTTTAGAATATAATAATATATCATCAATATATACTATACAATTTTCTAGTTGTTTAAATATGTATATGTAAAGATTGTACTTATCCTATTTGTTTTCTGAAGGTTTTTATTTTCTTAAAATTCCAACAATATTTATTCATTGACTGAGTGCATAGTATTTCAAAAAAATAAAAGAGTTGTGTTTAATGATTTTTCTCTATTGTTTTATTTTAATAAGCTGGTAGATTGTAAACTTTGCTACTAGATGAGAGAGAATAAAGGGACTGATGAGTGTATTGTTTTCAACTTACATGGTCGCAATTGAACTTGAAAAGATTGGCATGGAAAAATAATTTCAATATTTTATGGCTGTTATTTTACACAAACATACAGGCCATCCGCTTACCACGAGGTTATAATAATTTACTGATATGAATTTGCAAGCCACAATGAGTGGTTACTGAAAGCTTATAGTCATAGCGATCAAAAATTCATCCCAAACCAAAGCCTTTCATTGATTGAGTACTTGATTGTGTTCACAATAGGCATATACCAAAGTAAATCAATCATCAACCGATCCCTAAGAACTAAATTACCTATTATCACAATGATATGTATTTACAGTCACAACTCACAAGTATGTGCAACACTAGTTCTGAAGCAAGATAGTCAAACTTCAATCTTCCAAGCAGACACTCGTTTTCTACTGCAATCATTTTAAGATTTTGATGGTCTCTGAAGCTCTTCTTCCTACTCAAACCACATAGGACGGTCCTGGACCAGATGTTTGGGGAGCAGAAATGTTATGAGGTCTAATATCCCTACAACGCATGTATGTAAGAAACTGCCCAGGTAGCTCCTCTAGAAGAGCTTCAACAACAGAAATTTGCCCGCCTGCAGAATAGAGTAAACATCATATTTAGAATCAAGCTTATGAACAATCATAAAAGGGATTTGATTCATTCTAACATACAAATTATGCAAGGAAACAAAAATCAAAGAAATTTTTAAACAATTGAAGATGATTTATATGTTGAATCATGTTAAGAGGAGAAATACGTCCAAAATGGAAAATTCTTAGCATGCCCTAGATAAAAACATGGAAATACCTAACCAAACCAACTGACACAACAATTATTTGATATTTTACACAACAGAAGTCAATTTCCCAACTACTTGTGTAATGCTAACTTTGCCTCAAAAGCAAAATAAAGGACAGTGCTGTGTTATTCTCCGGTATGAGAACAAAGGGTATTGGACTTACTGTGTACTTCTCGCATTGGAACAAATTGAACAATGTCTCGTGTAGCTACCCTTCCTGTGGAACTCTCTAATCGATGTCCATTATCAGCATCGAGGATCTGAAAGGAAATATTTAATGTGATTTGTTAACAATATCACTACAACTTTAGTCTAGATAACAGGTGGACATCATGCAGTCCAATTAGAGGATTGAGTACTGTGGTGAGATTGTACCTCCATCTGTGTAAAATCTGCATTGCCAACTCCTACAATAAGAACTGAAAGTGGCAGGTCTGACGCCCTCACCAGAGCATCTTTAGTTTCTAACATATCGGTAATGACACCATCCTACAAGTAGTAAATGATTAAGATCACCAAATAAATTTAAAGAAATCTGACATCTAAAACTAATCCTGCTATCATCCATTACGAACCGTTATAATGAGGAGGACAAAATATTTGCGCTGGTTGTATTTGAGGGACTCGACAGCAATTTCTGCAGCCTTGTTAACTACATGCCCGAATAATGTGGGTCCAGAAAGAGTGAAATTCTGCAAAGCACTAGCATAAGCAGCCATAATGACTGTGACACCTTCCACCTGTGAAAAAATCACAAAAAGGAAATTATTCATCAAAATGAAGGGGAAGAAAAATGCAAATTATCGAAGGCATTGCACTGCCATGGAAAACTGAGTTGAGGTCTAAAGGTATCAGTTGGGAAGGCCATAGGGGAACCACATAACTAAATACTACTATTATAAGAACCTCATGACATTTTTCTAAGTCATCCCTAAATATCTTGAGTGCTACAAGCCTACAACAATTGTAAGAGTGTTAGAGCTTGTTTGGCATCATTGCTAAAAAAAAACTTATTTCTAGAAGCACATTTTTAAAATGGCTTTTAAAAAGTGCTTTTGAAAAAAAAGTAATTTGTGTTTGGCTAATTCATTTGAAAAGTGCTTTTGATAAGCAAATAATGTTTGGCTAATCTTTTTTTAAAAGTGCTTTTCAAAGTCAAATTACGAAAAAGGGCAAGTATCAATGTACTTTTAATATTAAGATTATTTTATAGTGAGAAACTATTTTAAATATCTATTAGAAATTATTTGATTAAAATATACATATTCAAATTTTCGATCAATATAATACATAAATAAATAAATTAAATCTTAATATAATATTAACATGATGACTTAAATATAATTCAAAATATCAAGAAAAATAAATTTAAAAACCATTCCACAAATTAAACCACTATATACGAAATTCACCACAAAAATAAATAAAGTTCGTCATATTTTTAATCCTACAAAAATGTTGTTACATTTATTCTGATTCTGTAAAATAAAATGTAAAATAATATATAAAATAATAATAATAATATATAAACATAAAATAAAATTAAAAACTATTACATAAAAATAAAAAATAAAATTCTTGTATGAAATTTAACCAAATTTATGAGATATGTTAATTAATTAATAAGGGATATATTGGTAAATATGTATATATGCGAGGGATATTTTAGTCGTAAAGAAAATAATGTCTTTAATATCATTGCAAACTTCAGCAATGCTAGTTGAGCAAAAAATAGAGCCACAATGTTGAAAATTGCTTTCAATAATTTTCTTTTTAACACAATAAGTTGCAATTTGTAGGATGAACTCCCTCTGCCTCTTTTATCCGCCATTTAAGGTTTTGGCAGACACCAATTAAGAAATCCATTTGATAACATTCACTATAATGAGTATTTGACTAGATTACCCTAACCTCTTCCTTAAGGGTGATTAATGACGATGTGCCTTCTTAAATTTGTAGTAAGGATGGAATTGAACAAACAATTAATGGCTTTTTAATTTTCTAAAATGTAAAATATTTTTGAACAAGTCTTTTTATGCCCAAGTGACAGATAAAAAGAAATGGAAAAATATAACATATAAAATATCTCACAACAGACATCTCTAAGTAGCAGAGCTGATTAACAAATACTTCAACAGCACCTGGGCTTCCAGCTAAGTTAAAACAGTGAGATACTGTTCCACCATACGCCCTGGCACCAAAGCCCCAAGCAGGAAAGCGCTTATCAGAATCATAGAATTGTATGACATCTCCAACCTCCATAATAGCCTGTAACGAATACAATGACCAACTATTAGCAAAACTTTTCTAGCATGCAGACTTCTGAGCATGACATTTAAACTTCTGATAGTTAGCATATGAATTGAGCTTAAATGAAGAAGTTGGGATTCATCTAGCCGAACCTAACTTGTTTAAGATTAAAGAGTAGTTATTGTTGTTGTTTGCATAGCTAGAAGCAGAACCTAGGATTTGTAATGGATCAGAAAGTTCAAGGTATATATCGAACTTAAATGTGTATAATTTCAGGTTCCAAACCAACAAAGCTCAATCACTAAGATTACATTGTTTTTTGGGTATAACAATTGGACAAATTTGTTACTAGAGCCTAAAGCATCATAAAGTGCAAGGCAATCAAGAGAACACAGTAGATTACAAAAATCATAGCTCAAAAAATTCTTCAATTTCGGCTTCTCTTTTCGCTGGCATATAAACAACATTCAGTTGTCCTGTTATAAGCGTTGAGTTTCAGGAAAGCTAGGGTGAATCTCAGTTCACCATTGATGAAGCTTCGAGAAACAGAGAGATGGAGAAGAGACTGATTGAAGAATTGGGGAAAACTGAATTGTTGAATTAATCTCAACTGAGTCTTTACAATATATAGAGATAAAAGAGAATCATCTCAACAAACTATTCTAACAAACATAGTAACTAACTCTAAGCAATATTAACTAACTATCAACAGTAATGAACAGTAATAACTAACTACGACTAATTACTAATTAGATTAAGGACTAAGATGTAATCAATCTCAACACCCCCCCTCAAGTTGGAGGTGAGTAGCTCACAACCAACTTGTGCAAAATGATAGAATGCTTTGAGCTTGGTAATGGCTTGGTCAGAACATCAGCTAACTGTTCCTCAGTTGGTATATGGTGAAGTTCAATAAGACCTTCCTGCAATTTTTCCCT